>PVKB01005026.1:9962-114112 GCA_004027205.1 Ctenodactylus gundi | reverse complement strand
GGGGGGCCAAGGTGGGGGGGTGGCGAGTGGGGGTGGGGAGCTTATTATGGGATAGCTCTTTGTACCTACTGCGGGGACTGCTGCTCCAGAAGATATTATGGGATGGCGCGTGTGGGAGGGGGAGGGGGGCTGGGGGATTATTATGGGATGGTGGTGCCGCTTGGGGAGGGCCGAGCTCTTCTCCGACCCCCCCACCCCTGCCTCCTATTCCATCCCCTGTAAGGTCAGGCTCCGCCACGGCCCAAGGGGAACACCTGAAACCCATCTCCCTACACACACAAGTATGCATGCTGCACTCCGGGCGCCCCATCCCGCACTGGGCATTGCCCCTGGCCCCTGACTGGCATCCACCTCTCGGTATGCAGGGGGAAAGGAGCCCCTGGGGAATGGGGAAAAAAGCCCGCTGCGAGGTTGAGGTGCCCGGTGGCTCCCACCGCCCACCTGCACGAAGTCCTCTTTGGCCCCTTGACCTCTGATGCCACTCTCCCCTGCACAAAGGAGGGGTGCCCTCTCCCCTCCCCCCATTTCCTCCCTTAACTCCCTCCACAGCCGTAACCAGTAAAACAGGCGGCCGGCTATTATGGGATGGCTGCTCCCAGCAGCTCTGCAGGGAGGGGGCGGTCACCGCGGAATGTCTCTTGTGGGTGGCTATTATGGGATGGCCGCCTCTCTTTTTTGGGGGGGTGGGGGAGCTGGCGAGAAAGATTATTATGGGCTGTGCCCTGCACAGCTGGGTGGGGCTGGCCTGGGTAGGTAAAGCTCTGGGGAAGGGGGAAGGGAAGAAGAGGAAGGAAGAGGGAGGGAAGGAGCTGGGAAGGGTGGGGTGAGCCCTGGAGCCAGACCTGAGGCCTGGCAGGAGTAACAGGCTGGAGAGGTTTCTTTGGTGGCAGCTGTTTGAAGGGACGCCTGAGGCAGGCTCCACGTTGCCAGATCTGAACCTTGGACACCTGGGTCCTCGTCACAGCTCGAAGTCTATGGGGCTGCTGGGTCGGGGGTCGGCAGTGCCATGTTGGAAGTGGGAACTCCTAGTCCTGGCTAGTAGCTCACCAAAGGGAGCGATGCTGGGGGTGACAACAGTTCCCGAGGCTTTCCTCCATCTTTTCCTTCCAGAGCTGAGCCTGGGGACCGTGGCTCACGTTTTGGGATGAGATGAGGAACAGACATCACCCCGATTCCCCACGTGGCTTGCATCTTGTCTAGCATCTCGGGGCGCTGTCACCTACCGAGGCTCTTCTTCCCTCTGTTGCCTTACCCAAACACTTTTCATTACTGAGTAGATCGCTGTGGCCCCTAAGATCTCATGACAGCTCAGTTTCTGGTGTCCACACAGAATGAAACAGTAAGGAGAGATGTTAAGACACCTGGCCCAGTGGTGCAGGCCTGTCATCCCAGCAGTCTGGGAGGCTGAGGCAGGAAGATCACAAGTTTGAACTGAGCCTAGGAGCAGTGAGGTAGTGAGATCCTGTCTCAAAATCAAAAATAAGAAAATAAGCTGAGGACTGCGGGCATAGCTCAGAGCTTAGAGCGCATGAGTGCCTAACAAGAACAATGCCCTGGGTTCTAGTCCCCAGCACCACATGCTGGGCATGGTGGTGCGTGCCTGTAATCTCAGCAGTTGGGAGGCTGAGACAGGAGGATTGCCATGTATTCAAGGGCAGTGACCTCAGGACCAGCCTGGACTACACAGTGAGACCTTGTCTCCAAAAAAATAAAAAAATAAAAAAATAAAAATAAATGCTGAGGGATGTAGCAGCTTGGTGTAAGAGACCTAGGCTTGATCCCTAGCACATGTGCAAGCCATGCCCTCCTAGACACACACACACACATACACACACACACACACACAGAGATAGAGAGAGAGAGAGAGAGAGAGAGAGAGAGAGAGAGAGAGAGAGAGAGGGTAGAGGATTTAGAGAGCCTATGCTGCTGGGAAGCTGCAGGCTGACCCCTTCAGCCCACCCTTTGGCCCCTTAGAGAGTTATTCTAGGTTCTTCTGTACCCTGGGATGGAAACAGCTCTAAGGTAACTGGCTGGAGAGGCTGCCCCTGGGGTGCATTCATTAGGAGATTATGCCTCTGTGGGCCAATCATGCTGGAGGCTTATTTATCATCTATCTAGGAGGGTAGAATGGGGCTGAGTAGGGAGCAGCTTGTGTGCACAGAAGTATAAAGACCACAAAAACAACACGCAGATACACGTGCACCCTGGCTATTTCTAGAGAGCAAGAGGGGAGCAAGGGCTTTGACTTTCTCCTTGGAGCAGAATCAGGAAAAGGGGCAGGAGCAGGGCAGTCAGCAGAACAGGGGTGTGGTGGACAAAGGACATCAGTATTTTGAATCAAGGCAAGAGGCTGGGACTCCCTACTCACAAACCCTATTATTGGCTGACATTCTATCACCATGCTCAGGTAATTAATATACATAGATACGGAAGGATCTGGAGCAGATACAGATATTACACAAGGGAATTTGAGGCCTAGAGACGGACTGTGTCCCCTAGAGAAATGAGGATAGAAGAGGGCCTAAATAGGTATTGGCAGTTCTGTTTGGGAAGGAGAAACTTCCCTGAAAAAGGAGGTATACACATGTTGCCGGTGTTTGATGTGTGTGTGTGTGTGTGTGTGGTCCTGGGGATCAAACCTAGGGCCATTGCATTGAGCTACATCCCTAACCCATATTTAAACTGGTTGTAGTAGTGCATATCTATGATCCCAGAACTCAATAGGCTGAAGCATCAGAATTACCATGAGTTCGAGGCGGGCCTGGGCTACATAGTGAGTTCAGAAGCAGCCTGGACTATGGCGAGAGACTGTCTCAAAAACAAAATAAAAAACACAGAAACACACAAAACCCCTAGTCCTTATTTACTTATTTGTTTATTTATTGAGACAAGGTCTCACTTTGTAGCCCAGGCTGGTCCTGAACTCACTATGTAGTGCGGTCTGGTCTTGAACTCACCGCAATCATCTTGCCTTGGCCTCTCTAGTGCTGGGATTACAGGTATACACCAAAATGCTCAGTTTATGTGATGCTGGGGAATAGAACCCAGGGCCTTGTACTTGCTAGGCAAACACTTTAACTGCTGAGCTATGCTCCCAGACCTTATTTTTTGATTTTAATAGTCTCACTGGGTCACTAAATTGTACAGGTTGGGCTCAGACTTTCAGTCTTTCCATGTCAGCCTCCCAGAGTACTGGGATAACAGGTGTGTGCAATCATGCCTACTTCTGAGTCTTATTTAAAGTTTTAATTTATTTATTTATTGTGGTACTGGAGATGAACCCAGAGCCTTTACCCTGAGGAACATTCCTAGCTCATTTTACTTTTGATTTTGAGACAGGGTCTCACCAAGTTGCTAAATTGCCCAGGCTAGTCTTGAACTTGCAATCCTGCCACCTCAGCTCCAGGAGCTCTGGGAATACAGGTGGATATCATCATACTCAGGTTTTTATCTTGAGACAGAGTCTCACTAAATCTGTAAGTGGCCAGGTTAGGCTTGAATTTATTTATTTATTGAGACAGGGTTTGCTCTATAGTTCGGGCTGGTCCTGAACTCACGTATAGCCCTGACTGGCCTCAAACTCAAAGCAATCCTCCTGCCTCAGCCTCCCAAGTGCTGGGATTAAAGGCTTGTGCCACCATGCCTGATTTTTCTGTGGCTGGGGAATCAACTAAGAGCCTTGCACTCACTAGTCAAGATTCTGACTGCTGTGCTAGGCTTGAATTTAGAATCTTCTCGCCTCAACTTCCCAGTGTGCTGGAATCATAGGCATGTGCCACCACACCCATCTTGAGAGAGAAAGAGAGAGAGAGCACATGAAGAGGGAGACATTATTTCTGTCTTGGGTGTCAGGAGCAGCAAGGCAGTGAGGCTGGGATACTACTAGTTTTCATTCACAGCCTGATTGTCTCAGGAAGAGAGGTAAGTATAGGCTGATGGTCTAAGACAGGCTGTCTTTCTTTCTTTCTTTCTTTCTTTCTTTCTTTCTTTCTTTCTTTCTTTCTTGTGCTGGAGATGGAATCTCGGGCTTTCACACTAGGCTATATCCCCAGCCCATTTTTGGTTTTAAGTTTTCTTTCTTTTCTTTTGTTTGTTTCTTTTTTTTTTTTTTTGAGTCAGGGTCTCACTCTGTAGTCCAGGTGAGCTCATTGTATAACCCAGGCTAGCCTTCGACTCATGGCAATCCTCCTGCCTCAGCCTCCCGAGTTCTGTGATTAGAGGAGTGCACCACCACACCCAGTTTACAAGCTGCTGGGGAATCGAACTCAGGGCCTTGCACTTGCTAGGCAAGCACTTTAATCACTGTGTCATTCCTATAGCTATGGTTTTATTTTGAGAGAATGTTTCATTAAAGTAGACCAGGCTAGGCTTGAACTTGCAATCCTCTTGCCTCAGCCTCCAGTATGCTGAGATCACAGGCCATGGTCACCAAGCCTGGTTGCACTCAGACCTTGTAAGGGCCAAAGAGGTCTAAGGTTAGGCTTCTGGAACTTTCTAGGGGTGGTTTCCTGGGGCAATAAGAGGACAGGCACAGTTCCTGGAATGTTGACCTATATATACATTAGGAGGGGACAATAGTGAACACTATTCCACCAAAAATTTTTTGAGATGGAGAATGGGACCTGAATAAGACAAGGATGGGGACAATTAGGCTATTCTCCAGGCTGCTCCTGATCTCACTATGTAACCCAGGCTGGCCTCAAATTCATGGCAATCCTGCCTCAACTCCCAGGTGCTAGGATTGCTAGGATTATAGGCAAGTATGAACATGCCCAGTTTATGTGGTGCTGGAAATTGAACCCATGGCCTTGTTCTTACTAAGAAAACGCTTTAGCCACTGTGCTATTCCTCCAGCCTCAATCAGAGGTATTAAGAAACTCTGTGATATAACTTGAGAAAGTGACTGAAAATATGAGACATGGAGGGTGAGCAGAATTTGGTGTTCAAGGGCTGGGGGCATATTTTAGCAAGTATTGGTGCTTGCCTAGCAAAAGCAAGGCCCTGAATTCTGTTCCTCAGCACCACATGAACTGGGCATGGTGGTGTAGGTCTGCAATCCCAGCACTCAGGAAGGTGAGAAAGGAGGATTGTCCTGAGTTCAGTGCCAACCTGGGCTACATAGTGAGTTCAGAACCAGCCTGGACTAGAGAGACCCTGACTCAAAATAAAATAAAATAAAATAAAATAAAATAAAATAAAATAAAATAAAATAAAATGAATGTGGTGTTCAAGAATGAGAGTGCTGGGCTTAGTGATACAGGCCTGTAATCCCAGCACTCTGGGAGACTGAGACAGAAGGATCACAAGTTCAAATTCAAGCCCCCGTTTGGGCAGTTTAGCAATTTAGTAAGAGACCTTGTCTCAGAATCAAATAAAAATGAGCTGTGGATATTCCTCAGTGTGACGGCTCTGGTCTTGATCCTCAGGAACACACACACACACACACACACACACACACACACACACACACACACGAATGAGTATAACATTGTGGTATGTTGGATATTCAAAGGATCAGGACATGATGATTTTATAAAATTTCAGTTTTAGAGACATTGGATAGATGAGCACTCTTCACCAATCAAAACCCTTTACTATGTAGGGAACCAACAGGAAATGATTTTGACCAGCCACCTATACTGGTAAATCCTTTTGGAATATGTTCTAGCCTGTAGGTGGACCACCAAGAATTCTACATGATCTCTCCCGAAACCAGTTGGGATTTGCTTCGGTCTCTGTTATAGGACATTGAGAAATAGCACTCAATTTTTCCCCCTTGACATCAGACACTGTATCTTGTATGAAAGTTTGTCTGGTTTATGGTAGAGAGGTAGGTACCGGTGTCTGCTTTCTCCATGGTGCCCAGCCCTGTGCCTTGCTAGGTGCTCTGTTAACAAATGATGAGTGTGAGCAGTGGCAAGCAGGTGAAAGCCGGGGTCAGTTCTTCGGGTAAGTGAAGGTGGATCCTTAGCCCACTTCATGATGGGACAGCCATCTGTAGGAGGGGCCTGGAGTGGCTGGAGAATGGTTTCTGACTCCAGAACGTGAACGCATGTGGGAACAGGACTAATGTAATATTGAGAAACAGTCTTTGGATGGGAGTTTATAACTTACTGGGATGCTCTGGGGTGAGTTAAACTTTATGCAAGTATTTTATATCTGGTCAGCATGGTATTTAGTTGTCTTACTCAAAATTTAAGAGCTGGGGGTAAGCATCTGGGCTATACCTAGATTTTGGTGGGACTGGGTGGGGCCCTAGATGGGTTTTTAAGTTTCTGAATGTCCAGAAATGATGAGATGAGGGAATCTAGGATGCTACACCTGGAGACACTTTGGGCCAGGATATTGCTTTGGCCCAGAAAGGGAGTTAAGTGTGTGTGTGGGGGGGGGGGGGGGGGGGGGGGGGGGACAGGGCAGTGTGGGTAGTCTGCCCTACCCTCTGGTCTGTGTGTTGGAATAGACTGCTGGTTTCTGGAGATGGTGGAAGTATGAAGATGAATATTATGGGATGCGTGGCTGGAAGGGTCCAGGGGAGGTGGAGTGGGGAACAAGCATTATGGGATGTGACCCTGTGTTGTGCTGGAGTATTATGGCGTACATCTGGCTGACCATAGACTCTCTGAAATTATGGGATATCAGGGTGTGTGTGAGGGAGTGAAATAATTATGGATTTTTTTCCGCGTTAGGGGAAAGGAGATCTAGATGTCCATCTGTGGGGTGACACTAGGGCGCTGACCATTAATGGCTATCTCTTTGATAGGGAAGGCGTGGTTATTACAGCAAGGAAGCTAGGAGACTGAAGGCTTAGGGATGGAGGTGTGAGCTTCCAGACCCTAGTCTGCAGGGACTGAGGGCAGCTCTAGGGGGTTGATTATTATGGGATGTGATGTAGAAAGTGGGAGACTGATTATTACGGGATGTGTGTGGGAGGAGGCCAAGTGTCCGTTGTAGTATGGAGGGGGGTGAGTTTCTGACTATTATGGGATATCAAACTGGGGGTGGATGGTGGGTGGTTATTATGGGATGTCAGTGGGGGGGATGGGGTAAGTATTATGGGATATAAGGCTGAAGTGCCGGGAGGGGCGCTTATTATGGGATGGCCATGGGGTTGGGAGGGTGAGGAATCATTATGGGATGTTAGCGTCCAAGAGTGAAGAAGTTGGCAGAAGATGGTTATTATGGGATGTCTGAGGGTTAGTTGCAAATGGTCGGTCTATAATATTAGATGTCAGTAGCCCCTGGCATATATGTGTATGGAGTGTATGGGGGGGGTGGGGTGTGTGTATATGGGGTGTCCGTGTGTATTATGGGATGGCCAGGAGGTGTGGGCGGTTGCCCGGGTGACACGCGCGCTCGAAGGGGGCGTGGCCAGTGGTTGCCTGAGCGACGAGGGGGCGGGGGTTGCCCGGGAGACCTAGGGAGGAGGGTGGCGGTAGTGGAGGGGGGGTTGGAGTTGGTTGAGGTTATTATGGGCTGTCCGTGGGGGGGCGGGGCCTGTGCGGTGGGATTTCCCGGCCGGTGTTTCGGGCCCTTTAAGAGGCGACGCCGGAGCCGGAGCCATTTTCCCCCCTTCGGCCGCGGCGAGGAGGAGCTGGAGCGGGAGTGACACCGGGCCGGACCCAGCGCGACTTGCGGTGGCTCCGGGGTGAGGAGACCCCGGGGTTCCTAGTCAGACGCCCCTCACAGCCCGCCCAGCTCCCAGGGACTACCCTCACTTGGCCTTGCTCACCACCCCTACGCGGAGGAGGCGACCCTTCGTTCCCTTCCTCGCAGGGTGCCCCCCGGCCCGGGTCGGCCTCCCACAATGCCCGGCGTTCCTTCGCCCCCCGGGACACGTGGCTTGGCGCCCTGCCTGAGGCGACCCTGTGTGCCCCGCGTCCTTGCCTCGGGACCCCCGGAGCGCCCGAGCTTCCACGCCCCCCATTCGTAGCCGCTCCGGAGGAGAACCTGACTTGTCCCAGGGGACAGCCTTTGGAGAGCCGCCCTGTCTGGGGACTGCCCCTCCTCGGGCCCCGCGAGACGCCCCCCACCCCCAAGTGACCTTGTGGCCCGGCGCGCCTCGCCGCTGGCCGGTGCCCCTGTCCCCCCTCTCCCCGCCGCGGCCCCTCGAATCCCCGGTCACCCCCGGCCCAGCTTTGCCCTCTCCGCCCACCGGTCCCTGCCCGCCCTGGGGCGTCGGACCTCTCGCCGCGGGGGCTCCTGCTGGGGCGCCGGCTTCCGGGCTGCCCCCGAGGAGCGGGGAACTAAGTTCAGCCCGAGTGGTTCGGGTGCCCTGCGAGGGTGGCCGAGGTGGGGGGCGGAAGGCGCGGGTTGGGTGGGGGAGGGGGACATGCGCGTCACTGACTGTTCCCCCCCTCCCCCGCACAGTGTCTCGGGCCAGTGCAGAGGGCCCCAGGCCGCAGGCAGGAGCAGCTGGGCCAGTTCCCTGGCCGGGAGCGGAAGGGATGGCGTCGGGCCTGGGCTCCCCGTCCCCGTGCTCGGCGGGCAGCGACGAGGAGGACATCGATGCACTTTTGAACAACAGCTTGCCCCCACCCCACCAAGGTAGCATCATCCCCAGGGGCCCGGGGCAGGAAGGAGGCATTTGGGGCCTCTCTAGCGACTCTGGGGAGGCAGGGTGGTGGTGCTTGTCGCTCCGAGGAGAGCGCCCGTGGTGGAGGGCATCGAAAGGAGTAGTTTCCTTCTGCGGATCTCGGTGCGACGAGGGTGGGAGCCATGTGCCTCCGGGCGCCGAGGACCCAGCTGCGAGCTGGCTGCATGCGTCTGTTGGTCTGGACGCACGCTCTGCAGTTCGCGGAGCTCTCAGGGCTGGCCGACTTACCTTGTGCGGGGTCTGGAAGGAGACCCCTGGAGGCTATTTCAGGGACGCTGTTGGGGGGTGGGGGTGGTAGCGATGAGGATTCAGTCTGTACTGGTCTGAGCCTGGTGGCTGCTGCCGAGGCGAGGGAAGTCGGGATGCTCTTTATTCTCTGTCACGATTATTCTTAGCTTCTAATCACTTACCGGTTTTCTGTGCGGTTTGCGCTGTGAAGTTTGAATCTCGCTCCATAAGCGCGTTCAGCCAGGCAGATCGCTGGAATGTTCTGAGTGGGGAAGGGATGGGGGCTAGGGATGGAAGAGGGAGGACACCCCTCCTCCCTGGCGAGTGGACACAATCCTTATTTCATCCCGGGGGCTTCCACTTCTGCGAGGTAGCCCACGTTTGGGGATAGTTTGTGTAGGTATGTTGGGGATTGCATTATCTGTGTTTTGGGGAGGTTCCTTGGGTTGGCTCCTGGGACTAGCCAAACCTGTATGGTTATACCGTGGTAACCACCCTGCCTCATTGGAATAGGCCTGTTTGTCCTTAAATGCTGATCGATGTCATGCTTCTAAAATCATGTCTCCGTCTTTTTTCAGAGTCCCTTAGCTCAGTTACTTACTTGTTTCCTTGACCTTTATTTCTTTTTTCCTGGTTTCCAGCTTGAATTTTTTCCTCTTTTTCCCTGTATACCATTTTTTCATCCTGTCTGCTTTTTCCCCTCATTCAGGGGCCTGCTGGTCCTGTTTTGTTCCTTACCAAATGTCTCTTTTTTTCCCCCTGTGGTTCTGGGGATGGGGCATGGAATCTTCACACTGACTACATTCCCAACCCATTTTGATTTTTCTTTTTTTTTTTTTGAGACAAGGTCTCATGCTGTAGTCCAGACTGGTCCTGAACTCAACTATGGAGCCTAGGCTGACCTCAAACAAATGGCAGTTCTCCTTTCTCAGTTTCCCAAGTGCTGGGATTACAGGCAAGCACTACCACACCTGGTTTATGTGGTGCTGGGGAATCAAACCCAGAGTCTTGAGCTTGGTAGGCAGGTTCTTTAACCACTGAGCTATTCCTCCAGTCCCCGTTTTGATTTTTGTTTTTTTGTTTTTTTGTTTTTGGGACAGGGTCTCACTCTGCAGCCCAGGCTGGCCTGAATTCACTATGGAGCCCAGGCTGGCCTTGGACTCATGCCTCAGCCTCCCGAGTGCTGGGATTACAGGCGTGTGCCACCACGCCCAGCTTATGTGGTGCTGGGAAATCGAACTCGGGTACTTAGCGCTTGCTCAAGCGCTTTAACTGCTGAGCCATTCTTCCAGCCCCCCCGTTTTGATTTTTGATTTAGAGATAGGGTCTTGTTAAGTTGTGCAAGCTGCGCTGAAACTTGGAATCCTCCTGCATCAGCCTTCCAGAATGCTGTGATTCCAGGCCTGTACCACTGGCCCATCTTCCCCAATATCTTCCCCAATATCTCCATTCTTCTCTCTTCTTGGTTCCCATTGAAAGTTGAAGTGCTTTGGGAGAATTGTTTTCACATTTGGCATTTTATAGCTTGGAATTCTTCACTTCCATCTGAGGCCTCTTTAAAGCAGCCAGTGCTGTGACTGAGGCTTCAGCAGCAGGAATAAAGAGCTTGCCTCATCACCAAAGTGGGGGTGGCCTCTTTCTGTACCCTTACCTCAGGTGGAGACAGGGTAGTGGTGGTAGGGAGAAGGCTCACTTTTCCTTCATCAAGGGGGCCAGGAGCTTGAGAAGTAGTAACACTGTCCAGCCAATATTTGATCTCCATCTTACCTCTTTGGCCTGGGGCTGTCGCTCAAGTTGACTTGGGAGCTGTGCAGGCTCCCAGGGTGAACTCTGCCCTAAGCCATAGCATGACCCAGTTTTTCCCTTTGCCACACCCACTCCTGCCCCTTTTCCAAATCCTTCTGTGTCTCAGTCACTTTGCTGTCTGTTGCTTGAGCATTAGGAGTTTGGGTTTGTATGTGGCTGATAGTAGGTTGTCCTCTGTGTCTTCATGGGTCTGTTCTCAAGCTTTGATGGAGGCCAAAAGAAGGAAGATGTAACTGATGGGGGGGGGGGGTGACATGGGGAGTCCCATGGGAATGGGAGGGGCTGTTTTGGGCCTGGCTTGATCCTGGGCTGAGCAGGGGAGGCTGATAGTGCTTTGTCCAGCTGAATGGCTCATGTTCCCTAGTATCTGTCTGGCTCAGTAGGGGTGGAGCTAGAGGCATTTTATGGCTAGTTTTGGGGGGATCGTGAGCTAAGAATATGCATAGAATTGAAAGAAACATACTATTTTCCATGGCTTCTGTGTTCTCTTTTTTTTCTTTTGAGGCAGGGTCTCATTTTTATAGTCCAGGCTGGTTGTGAATTTTACTATGTAGCACAGGCTGGCCTTGAGCTCAAGACAGTCCTACCTCAGCCTTAAGGTTCGGGATTACAGATACGTGTGCCACCACACCTGACTTTATTTGGAGTTGGGGAATTGAACCCATGGCTTTGCACATGATAGGCAAGTACTTTAATCACTGACCTACGCCACTAGCTCCTCTGCTACATTTTTTTTCTTTTGAGGAGTCTAGGCTGGACCTGAACTCACTATGTCATCCAGGCTGGTCTCCAATTCTCACTAATCCTCCTGTCTCAGCCTCCTGAGTGCTGGGATTACAGGTGTGAGCCCCCACAACTGGCTTGTATGATGCTGGAGAATTGAACTCGGGGCCTTATACTTGCTAGATGTGCTTTAACTCAGTGCTATTTCTTTACCCCTGTACCCACTGCTACTTTTTTGATGTGAATGTGATTTCCCCATGTTGGGAAGAACCTGGGTTGGGGGCTAACAAGGAGGCTGAGAGTTCTTGTGGGACTCCATTCTTCATGCTGGAGCTCTTGGGTGTGTGTAGTTTGCAGAGAAGGTTGTATCCTCCGAGCACAGCTCTGCTGAAACTGTTAAACCTTACTTTTGGCGGTTTGAACGAGTTATGATGGCAGGAGTAGAATGATCCTTCTTGAAGCTCACCCTTCGGGTGTGTCTTGGTTTCTTGGCCTAGGATGGTAGGGTGACCTCTTGTGAACTGTGGCATCCCAGAGTAGGTGTTAAAGATTGGTGGCTTTTGGACCTGGGATCAGGTAATTTGGGAAGTCTTCTGGGAGGACATTCTTTTCCTCGCTACCTTCGTTAGCCCTGTCCTGACTCTCCTGCCACTTCCTGCCTCTCCTGTGTTGGCTACACGGTACCCTGGGTCAGCTTCTGTGGTCAGGAGCCATGTTCCCTCTTTTAAGTGGGTGAGGCACTCCCTTCTTCTTTCCACTCCCTCTCTTCTCCTCCTTCCTTGGCATGTGGGTGGTTTGTGAAGAGGGGGAGGGAGGAGGGAGCCCGGAGCCGGGAGCCGGGAGCCGGGAGCCGGGAGCCGGGAGCCGGGAGCCGGGAGCCGGGAGCCGGGAGCCGGGAGCCGGGAGCCGGGAGCCGGGAGCCGGGAAGCTGGTTTGAATGTCTGTCACAAAGGGCAGGAGGCTGCCTCCTGGCTCTCTTTTCCCTCAGTACCCCTTCCCACCTATCCGTGCCCAGGAGCCCTGCTACCCAGGCTTTGTGTGTGCTTCCAGCCAGGGAGGAGGTAGAGCCAGATGGGAGGAGGATTGGGAGGGGGAGGTGGTGACAGCTGGGCTGATTTGGGCCCCTGGGGAGAAGAGGCTGCTGACCCAGGAGAAGGAAGCTGGGGAGGCATAGTAGGGCTGGAAATGGGAAAAATAAAGGGGTTGGGAAGAAGTGGGTAGACCTGGGCTCTCAAGGTTCTGGTGGCTATGCATGGTTCCAGGTCAGTGTGACTCCTAGGACCTCTGACTTTGTGCTACTCCAGTAGTGTGGTCAGAGCAGATTTCCTGGCTGTCAGACCATTTGCTTCCATCCCTGGCCTGACAGACTCCTTGGTGAGCAGTCGCAGGAGGCGTAGAAACCTGGGCTGCTGCAGGAGGTGGCAGAGGAGGCACAGCCTGGATGGCTGCCCGAGGTGGGCCTGGTGTGGCCCAGCAGGCCTATTTTGGGTGTATACAGCTCTCTCTTTGTCTGCTCTCGCCCTGAGTATCAGCTTCCTTCCATGGCCAGTCTGGCCATTCTCTTCAGAGGAATCTGGGACGAGAGGTGGGGTAAGCCAAAGCCTTCTGGATTAGGTCCTCACCTTGTCCTATTGATATTCTCCTGCCTGCCACGCTTGGACAAATGGATGCAGAAAATGAAGAGGAGCCCGAAGAGGATTTGTCGGAAACAGAGACTCCAAAGCTCAAGAAGAAAAAAAAGCCCAAGAAGCCTCGAGACCCTAAAATCTCTAAGAGCAAGCGCCAAAAAAAGGAGGTGAGTGGGTGCCAGAACGCTCCAGGGAATGAGAGGAAGAAGGGAGTGCCCTCAGAAGGGCAAAGGGCCCTCAAAGGGCTGCGGGCATGTATTTCTCCCTCTGGAGCCGTGGGCTGGCTCCTGGGGCCGGGCCTCAAGGCGGTCTGAGGTCAGCATGTGTGTAGCATGTGCGTGTCTGTCTCCCTCTCCTCCTTTCCCTGCTCCAGCGTTTGCTCTTGTGCCGGCAGCTGGGGGACAGCTCTGGGGAGGGGCCAGAGTTTGTGGAAGAGGAGGAAGAGGTGGCCCTGCGCTCAGACAGTGAGGGCAGCGACTATACACCCGGCAAGAAGAAGAAGAAGAAGCTGGGGCCTAAGAAAGAGAAGAAGAGCAAATCCAAACGGAAGGAGGAGGAGGAGGAAGATGATGATGATGATGAATCAAAGGTACCTGGACCTTCATCCTCCTCTTTCTGCTGTTGGTTTTTTGGTTTCCTGTGTTCTCTGCTGCCCCTTAGAACATGCTCTCCCTACCAATTTATTTCTTCCCTTTTTTTCCATACTGAGCATTAAGCCCATTTTTATTTTTTGATTTTTTGAGGTTGGGTCTACTAAGTTGTGAAATTGCTCAGGCTAGGTATGAACTTGAGATCCTCTTGCCTCAGCCTCCCAGAGAATAGAGATTATAGGCCTGCATCCCTGGGACTGGCCCTCCACTGATTCCTCGTGTTTCTTCTTAGCTATGGTTTTGCCATGTAAAGTTTGATTTTCAATTCCCTGAACAAGTTTAGACACTACTTGTCCGACCCTTGACTCTCCTCTATTGGTAGGAACCTAAATCATCTGCTCAGCTTTTAGAAGACTGGGGCATGGAAGACATAGACCACGTGTTTTCTGAGGAGGACTACCGTACCCTCACCAACTACAAGGCATTCAGCCAGTTTGTCCGGTAAGCCCCAGAGATCTTGGAGCAGGAGTGGAGAGTTCTTTTTGTGTGGTATGAGGTTCAAGCCCAAGGTCTTCACACTGAGTTATATCCCTAGCCTATTTTTATTTTTTGATTTAAAAAAATTTTTTTTGAGATAGTGTCTCACTCTATAGCCCAGGCTGATCCTGAACTCACTATGGAGCCCAGGCTGGTCTTGGACTCACAGCAATCCTTCTGTCTCAGCCTCCCTAGTGCTGGAATTACAGGTGTACACCAGCATGCCTGGCTTTATGTGGTGCTGGGGAATTCAACTCAGGGCCTTGCGCTTAACCAATGTGTCATTTCTCCAGCCCTTTATTTTTGATTTTGAGACAGGTTCTCTCTAAGTCACTGCTGCCCTCAAACTTAATGATCTTCCTGCCTCAGCCACCCAGAATTACAGGCCCTGACCACCAGCCCCAGAGAAGAGTCGTTCTGTAAGGTCTTCTTGCTTCTCTTTTTATTCTTCAATATTTCCTTGGCCATTTTTCCACCAGACCCCTCATTGCTGCCAAGAACCCCAAGATTGCTGTCTCTAAGATGATGATGGTTTTGGGCGCAAAGTGGCGGGAGTTCAGCACCAACAACCCCTTCAAAGGCAGTTCTGGGGCTTCAGTGGCAGCGGCGGCGGCAGCTGCGGTGGCTGTGGTGGAGAGCATGGTGACAGCCACAGAGGTTGTCCCTCCTCCTCCCCCTGTGGAGGTGCCCATTCGCAAGGCCAAGACCAAGGAGGGCAAAGGTAAAGTGGGTGCAAAGGGAAATGTGGCTCAGGAAGTCACAGCCAGAGGAAAAAGGTGTGGGAATGCTGTCCTGTTTGGCGTGGGGGGAGACAGAAGGGAGGAGGTGGGATCTGGGATGCTGGACACGGCGAGGTAAGTTTAGGCAGAGGGTGCTGCTTCCCGCCATGCTCCCTGTGATATGTACCTGGACATACCCTGATTCTAGGTCCCAATGCTCGGAGGAAGCCCAAGGGCAGCCCTCGTGTACCTGACGCCAAGAAGCCTAAGCCCAAGAAAGTAGCTCCCTTGAAAATCAAGCTGGGAGGTTTTGGTTCCAAGAGGAAGAGGTCCTCGGTGAGAGCCTGGCACATAACTCTGGGGGTGTCGCCTTCTGGCAGGGACTGTCCTGCACAATGGGCACTTACGAATGTGAGGAGTTAGCCTCAGACAGGCATGACTAGGCCCCTTCTCTGTAGTCTTCGCTGAGATTCTAGTAGGCTGAATGAGGGACCTGCTTTCTATCTCTCTCCTTTCCTTGGCTTACATTTCTTATTTTTTTTGGTACTGGGATGGGTGCCTTAGCCTGTTTTTTTGGTGTGAAACTAATTGTGGCTTTTGCATTGTTGAAATTTGCTGTTTGACACTGGAATATATTTTTAAGTAAATGTGATATATTGTACATCATTTTTATTTATTTGTCTTTTTAGAGACAAGGTCTCGCCTTGTAGTCCAGGCTAGTCCTGAACTTAACTATGGAACCCAGGCCGGCCTCATACTCGGAGTAATCCTCTGGCCTCAGCCTCCAGAGTGCTGGGAACACAGGTGCACTCCACCACGCCCAGCTTATTGGTGCGGGGAATTGACCCAGGGCCTTATGCTTGCCAGGCAACCACGATAGCTGCTGTGCCATTCCTCCAGCCCTGTGCATCATTTTAATATTCACCTTTTTTATTCTATGTATCTGTCTGTGTAGTACTGGAGATCCGACCCAACGCCTTCACACTGAGCTATGTTTCCAGCCTATTTTTGATTTTTATTTGTTTACTTATTTTTTTGAGACAGGGTCTTGCTCTGTAGCCCAGGCTGGTACTGAACTTATAGGTGTAGCCCTGGCTGGCCTTGGACCCACTGTAATCCTCCTGTCTGAACCTCCCCGAGTGCTGGGATTACAGGAGTTCGTCACCACACCCAGTTCATGTGGTCCTGGGGAATCAAGCTCATGTACTTAGTTAGCCCTTGCCTTGCTTTAACCACTGAGCCATTTCTCGAGGCCAGATTTTCTCTCTCTCACTCTCTTATTTTTGAAATAGTCTTGCTTTGTAGTCTAGTCTGGTTCTGAGCTCACTATGTAACCAAGACTGGCCTCAAACATGCACTAGTCCACCTGTCTCAGCCTCCCAAGTGCTGGAATTACAGGCATGTGCCACCACACCCGGTTTATGTGGTGCTGAGGAATTGAACCCAGGGCTTTGTGCTTGCTAGGCAAGCACCCTAACTCCTGAGCTTTGCCCCCGCCCCCATTTTTGAAATTTTTTTTTTTTTTTGAGACAGGGTTTCGCTGTGTCTAAGCTGTTCCTGAGCTCATCCATTTTTGATTTTGAGACAGTTTCTCAGAGACATTGAGTTGCCCAGGTTGGGCTCAAACTTATGATCCTCCTGCCTCAGTCTCCCAGAGTGCTGAGATTATAGGCTTTTACTGTCAGGCCCAACTGTACATTTCTTTGTTTTCTTGTTAGCTTGCTCTTTTAAACTATGGGAAAGATGTTAGACAAAAAGCAAATTTGAACAGCCTTCTTACTTAAGTTCAAAGTGGATAGTAAAGCAGTAGAGACAACTCACAGTACCAGAAAGGCATTTGGCCCAGGAACTGCTAACGGGTGAACAGCGCAGTGATGGTTCAAGAAGTTTTGCAAAGGAGCTAGGTATGTGGTGAATGCTTGTAAATCCCAGCAGGAGGATTGCCATAAGTTTGAGGCCAGCCTAGGCTATGTAGTGAGTTGAGATCAGCCTGGACTACAGAGCAAACCCTGTCTCAAAAGAAACAACAACAAAGAAAGAAGTTTTGCAGAGTAAGCTAGAGCCTTGGAAGATGGAGCATAGTGGATGGCCACGGGAAGTTGACAATGGTCATTTGAGAATTACCACCAAAGCTGATCCTTTTACAACTACCTAAGGAGTTGTAGAAGAACTCAGGAGACATTGACCATGTTATGGTTGTTCTACATGCAAAGCAAATAGGAATGGTGAGAAACTCGTTAAGTGGGTGCCTCATGAGCTGACTGGAAGTTAAAAAAAATGGTCTTTTTAAGTATTGTCTTCTCTTGTGTGCAACAACAAGGAACCACTTCTCAGTTGGACTGTGATGTGTGGTGAGAAGTGAATTTTATACACAGGCGGTGATGACCAGCTGCTCTGATCCACTGCAGCTTTCTGACCACCAGCGAAACTGTTCATCTGATAGGTGCACTCAGCAGAGGATGAGACGCAGCGTCGGCGACGGCCGACAGTGAGGTCAGACTCTCCACAACAACGCTGTCTGTGCGTTGCACACTGAAGCTTCAAAAGTTGAATGAATGGAGCTAGAAAATTTGTTTCACTTGCCATGTTCACCTGACCTCTTGCCAGTTGAGACTACCATCAAGCATCTTCACAACTTTTTTTTCAGAAAAATTGCTTCTGCAGCCAGCAAAATGCAGAAAATGCTTTCCAAGAGTTCATCCAATCCTGAAGCATGGATTTTTTTATGCTAGAGGGATAAAACTTATTTCTTATTGAAAAAAATGTGTTGTTCGTCATGGATCCTCATTTGATTGATTAATAAAGATGTGTTTGAATCTAGTTCTAATGATTTACAATTCAGTTTGAAATTGCATTTGATTCTGCACCAACTTTGATTTTTGTTTTTTTGGAGGTAAGGTCTTGGCTGTAACGCAAAGTTACATAGGCTGGGTTTGAACTTAATGATGCTTTTGCCTCAGCCTTCCAAAGTGCTGGAATTACGGACCTGTTCTGTTGGGCCCAGCTTGGCTTAAATATTTCTTTCTTTATTTATTGTGGTACTAGGGATTGAACATAGGGCCCTTGCGCTGTGCTACATCCCTAGCTTCCTTTTTGTTATTTGGGACGGGGTCTTGCTGAGTTTCCTAGGCAGAGTTTCAATTTGCAATCCTCCTGCCTCAGCCTCCAAAGTGCTGGGATTACTGGCTTCTGTCTCTGTCTCTGGATCCAGCTTGGCTTGAGCTTTTTTCTTTGGAGATATCGTTGTTCTGTAACCCAGGCTGGTCCTCAACCTACTGTGTAGTCCAGGCTGGCCTTGACCTCAAGGTAGTCCTGCCTCAGCCTCTCCTAGGATGACAGGTGTGGGCCATTGAACTCAGAGCTTTGAGCTTGGTAGGCAATTGCTTTAACTGCTGAGCTCTTCTTCCTCCAGCCCCCTTCATCTTCTTTTTTTCTGCCTGTCAGAGTGAGGATGATGACTTAGATGTGGAGTCGGACTTCGATGATGCCAGCATCAATAGCTATTCAGTTTCTGACGGTTCTACCAGCCGCAGTAGCCGCAGCCGCAAGAAACTCAGAACCACTAAAAAGAAAAGGAAAGGTGTGTGTTTTCTCTGTATCTGTGATGGGGCAGGCAGGGTGGCTGGGGACAAGTCTCCCGTAGGAGACGTAGAGGGTGGGGGAGGGAGGTAGTTTTTTTCTAATAACTGGGCTTTCCCTCTTCCTTGCCCAGGCGAGGAGGAGGTGACTGCTATGGATG
This sequence comes from Ctenodactylus gundi, assembly GCA_004027205.1. Taxonomy (NCBI): domain Eukaryota; kingdom Metazoa; phylum Chordata; class Mammalia; order Rodentia; family Ctenodactylidae; genus Ctenodactylus; species Ctenodactylus gundi. Next base: position 95,549 of record PVKB01005026.1, on the reverse strand, counting down.
GTTATGAGACAGACCACCAGGACTATTGTGAGGTGTGCCAGCAAGGCGGAGAGATCATCCTGTGCGACACCTGTCCCCGAGCCTACCACATGGTGTGCCTGGATCCGGATATGGAGAAGGCCCCCGAGGGCAAGTGGAGCTGCCCTCATTGTGTGAGTCTGGGAGCACCCTGCTCCTGGGTGGGGTGGCAGTCTTTGGAGGGGAAGGACTGAGGGGGACCTTGGTGAGGGAGGGGTGTGTGTGCAGTTCCTTGGCAGTGCTGCTGGCTAAGTGCTTAGGGGCACATCCAAAGGAAGGGAGGGGCTGTGGAATCAGCCTGCAGGGAGGGGTGGGGCGATGATAACCTGAATGTGTTATCCTTTACGTTAGGAGAAAGAGGGCATCCAGTGGGAGGCTAAAGAGGACAACTCGGAGGGTGAAGAGATCCTGGAAGAGGTTGGGGGTGACCCTGAAGAGGAGGATGACCACCACATGGAGTTCTGTCGTGTCTGCAAGGATGGTGGGGAACTGCTGTGCTGTGACACCTGTCCTTCTTCCTACCACATCCACTGCCTGAACCCCCCACTGCCTGAGATTCCCAATGGCGAGTGGCTCTGTCCCCGTTGTACGGTGAGTCTCTGACATCAGCCAGGGTAGGAAAAGTACAGGCTAGTAGAATGGATGACCGTACACTGAAAGGTAGGGTATAGCATGGTCTTTTCAGAGCTTGGTGCATTATAGCTACGAGGTGGGTATTGGGTATTTTCCTTCCTTGTGTGATCTCGGGATGCTTTCCTGGGAGAATGCAGGGCTAATTTGGAATAGTCTTAAGATGACTTGGTGTTCTGCCCAAGAATATCTGTCTAATCTCTGTCCTAAGGCCTTGCCTGAGAGTCTTAGGGTGTTTCATAGGGCCACTTACTGCTTTTAGATTTCTCAGAAATGCAGCCAGGCCTTGTGGCACCGACCTGTATTGCTAGCACTGTGGGAGGCTAAGGCAGGAGGGTTGCAAATTTGAGCGTAGCTGAGGCAACTTAGCAACTTAGTAAGACCCTGTCTCAAAATGAAAACTAAAAAATGGGCCTAGGATATTAATAATTTACTCTTAAGGCCCTAGGTTGGATCTTCAGTACTGAAAAAAAGAAAGATAAAAAGAGAAATTGTGGATTTGGGCTCTGAAGAGGAGGAATGAGGCTAAGTCACTAAATTGTACAGGCTGAGCTCAAACTTGTAGTCCCTTCTGCCTCAGCCTTTCTGACTTCTGGGATCACAGATTGAGATTTTATTTTTTAATTTAATTTAATTTATTATTTTTTGAGACAGGGTCTTGCTTTTTTGAGGGGGAGGGGAAGGGGGTATGACAAAGTCTCATTCTGGTCTGGTATCTCGGTCTGGTCCTGTCACTGTGGAACCCAGGCTGGCCTGAAACACATGGTGATGCTCCTGCCTCCTGCCTGAGCCTCTCAAACGCTGAGATTACAGGCATGTGTCAATCCCCAGCTTATGTGGTGATGAGGAATCAAACTCAGGGCCTTGTGCTTGCTAAGGCAAGCATTTTCCTCCAGTCCCTAGTATTTACTTTAATTGCCACAGTCAGAACCCATCCCAGGGCCTTTGGGTTGAGAGCTACACCCCACCCCAGCCTTTTCGTTCTGACTTGATTTCAAGACAGGATCTTCCTATGTCACTTAGGGTCTTGCTTTATAACCCAGTCTGGACCTAAACACACAATTTAGCTCAGACTGGCCTTGGACTAAACAGCAATCCTCCTGCCTCAGCCTTTCAAGTCCTTTCAAGTGCTGGGATTACAGGTGTGCGCCACCATGCCTGGCTTTATGTGATGCTGGGGAATCAAGCTCAGGGCCTTGTGCTTGCAAGGCAAGTGTGATAACTGCTGTGCCATTCCTCCAGCCCCTGCATTGAGATTGTAATAATCCTTTGGTAAGATCAGACTGGGCTGTACCATCTCCCTACTAGATCATCTCTTTTCTGTCTTTCAGTGTCCTGCTCTGAAGGGCAAAGTACAGAAGATCCTAATCTGGAAGTGGGGTCAGCCACCATCTCCCACTCCAGTGCCTCGGCCTCCAGATGCGGATCCCAGTACTCCCTCCCCCAAGCCCTTGGAGGGGCGTCCAGAGCGACAGTTCTTTGTGAAATGGCAAGGCATGTCCTACTGGCACTGTTCCTGGGTCTCAGAACTTCAGGTGAGCTCTAATAGGCCTGGACAAGCATGGACTGCTTGGCCAAGAGTTGTGGGAGAGCAGAGGGGGTAGATGCAGCTCCCCGATGGCGCCTCCTCTCTGCTTCCAGTTGGAACTTCACTGCCAGGTGATGTTCCGAAACTATCAGCGCAAGAATGATATGGATGAACCACCTTCTGGGGACTTTGGTGGTGATGAAGAAAAGAGCCGGAAGCGAAAGAATAAGGACCCTAAGTTTGCAGAAATGGAAGAACGCTTCTACCGCTATGGAATAAAACCTGAGTGGATGATGATTCACCGCATTCTCAATCACAGGTGTGGGTGGGCCCACTGTAGGTGGACAATGTCCGTGAGAGGAGAGTCCTGCTGAAGGGGATGAGGCAATGGGTTAATACTTGGAGAACATAGTATATAGTAAAATCGTGACTTGATTTTTTGTTTGTTTGTTTTTGATACTGGGGACCAGGTCCAAGACCTTAATTCTGACATACAACTCCAGTTCATTTTTTATTTTGATTTTGAGACAGTGTCTCACCAAGTTGCTATGTTGCCCAGGCTGGGCTTGAACTTGTGATCCTCCTGCCTACCAACAGTGCTGGTATTACAGGCCTTTACCGCTGGGCCCAGTGAGTGCCTCTTGGAATTTGAGCCCTAGGAAAATTATAGATAAAACTTTATTGCGCTCAATGATTAGTGACATAGAGGCTCTGAGTACATGTAGGATGTGTGGCGTATTTAGAGTGGTTTGGGACAAATGATTTTCTGCTCTGGGAGCAAGGCTGACTTGGCTGGGTGAGAGGGCTGCCTTTTGGCCTTGACAGGTCTCTTTCTTGACCTTGTAGTGTGGACAAGAAGGGCCATGTCCACTACTTGATCAAGTGGAGGGACTTACCCTATGATCAGGCATCTTGGGAGAGTGAAGATGTGGAGATTCAGGACTATGACCTGTTCAAACAGAGCTATTGGAACCACAGGTAGGTGACCTGGCTGGAGGAGAGTTGCTTTTTTTGAAAAGGACTCTAGGTAGCTGTGGGATCTTTTTTGTCTTCCTCAGGGAGTTAATGAGGGGTGAGGAAGGAAGACCTGGCAAGAAGCTTAAGAAGGTAAAACTGAGGAAGTTGGAGAGGCCTCCTGAGACGCCAACTGTTGATGTGAGTTGGGACCAAAGAGAGAGGGAGGGCACTGTTTGGTGGGGAGGACATCTGCAAACACTGGTTGCGTGCCGACAGGGCTTTGTGACCTCCACTTCTCCACTTGGCCACATCTCTGTAAATTAGAAAATACAAGAATTTTTTCTTCTTCTTTTCATCATCAGAAAATAAATAGATGGTGTTTTGTTTTGTTTTGGTCCTGGGCGCTGAGCCCAGCAGCTCACACATGCAAGGCAGGCACTCTGCCACTGCGCTACACCCTAGTTTTTTTTTTTTTATATTTTGAGACAAGGTCTTAATGAGTTGCTCAATTTGGTCTCAAAATTGAGATCCTTCTGCCTCAATCTCCCAAGCAGCTGGGATTGTAGATGTGGGTCCCTGCACCTAGCTAGAAGGTATATTTAAATGACTGAACAAGTCTTTTATTTAGGTCTCCCTAAGGGAGACCCCTTAGGTCTCACATAAGCATGCTGTTATGAAACTTAAATTGGAACCTACATCTTGTGATCCTTAATTTTATGGTTCAGTTCCTGTGGGTTCTATTTATATAATGGGAGAACAAGTGGGCCATGGCACAGGTCTGTAATCTTAGCACTCTGGGAGGCTGAGACAGGAGCCTTCTAAGTTTGAGCCCAGGCTGGTCAACTTAGAGACTTTAATGAGGTTGTTTCAAGTTTAAAAAAAAAAAAGTGCTATGGATGTAGCTCAGTATGAAGGCCTTGGGCTGTATCCCTAGTACCAACAACAACAACAACAAAAAAGCAAGGGCAGTTAAGATGTAACTGGGCCAGGTAGGATGCTGAGGCAGAAGATCTCAAGGAGTGCTTTTGGAAGATCTGGTGATCTAGTGAGGGCTTATGAGGAGGAAACAGCTGCTCTCTAATGAGAAAAATGAAATTCCTTCCCAGCTCTTGACTTCTTGTTTCTTCTTCCCTCAGCCAACAGTGAAGTACGAGCGACAGCCTGAGTATCTGGATGCCACAGGTGGGACCCTTCACCCCTACCAAATGGAAGGCTTGAACTGGTTGCGCTTTTCCTGGGCACAGGGCACTGATACTATCTTGGCTGATGAGATGGGCCTTGGGAAAACTGTGCAGACAGCGGTGTTCCTCTATTCACTCTACAAGGAGGTGAGTACGTTGGACTTCGGGTATTTTCTTTTTTAAAAAATTTTGTTTTCTTTTTCTTTTCTCTTTTTTTTTTTTTTTTTTTTGAGGCAGGGTATTGCTCTATAGCCCAGGCTCGTCCTGTACCCAGGCTGGCCTTGGACTCAGGACAGTCTGCCTGCCTCAGCCTCCCGAGTGTGCATCACCATGCCCAGCTTTATGTGGTGCTGGGGAATAGAACTCAGGGCCTTGTACTTGCAAGGCAAGTTCATTAACTGCTATGCCATTCCTCTAGCCCTTTCATGTGGGTATTTTGTGTTTAATAATCTTCTCTTGCCCTGGGAGAAGGAAAAAGAGATTAAAGTTGAATCTGGGCATTCCAGTGCATGCCTGTAATCCCAGCACTCAGGCTGAGGCAAGTGGATTGCCGTGTGTTCCAGGCTAGCGTGGGTTACATAGTAAGTTCAGGACCAGTGTCGACTATAGAATGAGACCCTGTCTCAAACAAAAATAGTTGATTGGTCACCTCAGTAGCACTGTAGACCCAAGACCCTTGCAAAAAGCTAAAGGGAATGGAGCTGGGTACCTATGCCTCTGTCTCAGGGTTGTACCTGTATGCTGAGGTCACAGAATTATGGGTGGTGTTAGTGGGGAAAGACAGAGTAAGTTAGAGCTTTAGCTTTCTGTCAGAGTGGGCGATGGCATTTGCAAACTATGTGGGGTGGGCTTTTGCTGAACTAACTGAGGGCAGGGGCAGCAGGGCAGATACCAGGCTTGGGGCTCATTCGAGTGGAGAGCTGGATGAGGGTGCTGACTATTTTGTCTCTTCTTCTCCAAGGGCCATTCCAAGGGCCCCTTCCTAGTGAGTGCCCCTCTATCTACTATCATCAACTGGGAGCGAGAGTTTGAGATGTGGGCTCCTGACATGTATGTGGTCACTTACGTGGGGGACAAGGACAGCCGTGCCATCATCCGGGAGAATGAGTTCTCCTTTGAAGACAATGCTATCCGTGGTGGCAAGAAGGCCTCCCGCATGAAGGTACCCTAGATGGGGAAGCTGCCTTCCTGAGGGCATTGTTACTGTGGGCTCACTTTGCCTCCTGTGACCTAGTCCCTGGGTGAGGCCACAGGACAGCCTTGGGATGGGAGGAACCTAGGCGGGGCTGGGTGGTAGTGACCAGCTTGCCATCTTGTGCAGAAAGAGGCATCCGTGAAGTTCCACGTGCTGCTGACGTCCTATGAGTTGATCACCATTGACATGGCCATCCTGGGTTCTATTGATTGGGCCTGTCTCATTGTGGATGAAGCCCATCGGCTCAAGAACAACCAGTCGAAGGTGAGGAGGGGTGAAGGGAGGCTCTGGGCCCCAGACCAAGTCATTAAGAAGTGTAGGGAAGGACAGGGAAGAAAGATCTCTGCCTTCCTCACGTGACAGCCCCTAGGGGCTAGGCCATTAATAAAGGGTGACAGCTAGAGCACGTGCTAGCATGGGGGAGGTGCTGAAGAGCAAGTTGACAAGCAGCGTGAGGGAGAGCACCCAGCGGCAGAGCACGTGACTGTTAGTGTGTGCGAAGCTCTTACATTGGCCTGTGCTGCTAGAAATAAATAAAAATAGCTGGGCAATGACCCGTGCCTGTAATCCTGGCACTCTGAGAGGCTGAGGCAGGAAGATCCCATGCTCAAGCCAAGCCTGGGCAATTTGAGACCCTATCTCAAGAAAAGAGAGAGGGAAAAAGAAAGGAGAGAGCTCTCTATGACAGTGCAGATTTGTAATCCCAGCACCTTGGGAAGCTGAAGCAAGAGGGTTGCAATTTCAAGTCCTACCTGGGCAACTTTGTAAGACCTGCCCTTACAAAAGGGGTATGGAGATAGAGCTTAGTGGTAGAAAGCCTGGGTTTGATCCCCAGTACCAACAGAATAGGTAGATGCAGGTAGATGGTAGAGAGATGAGAGGATGGTGGGTGGGTGCCTATGTGTGTGGTTTTGGAGCTGCTTAGAATTGCGCAGATACCCTAGCATCCTGTGACTGATTTTCTTCTTTCCATCTGCTCACCAGTTCTTCCGGGTCTTGAATGGTTACTCACTCCAGCACAAGCTGTTGCTGACTGGGACCCCATTACAAAACAATCTTGAAGAGTTGTTTCATCTCCTCAACTTTCTCACCCCAGAGAGGTTCCAGTAAGTGTGTGTTCACCTCTAACCAGCCCATAATTCTGCTTCTTATCCTTCTATTTCCTGTGTCACTTTACTTTCGTTCTCCTTCTCCAACAATTTTCTTTCTTGCTGAAGCAATCTGGAAGGCTTTCTGGAGGAGTTTGCTGACATTGCCAAAGAAGACCAGATTAAGAAACTGCATGACATGCTGGGACCTCACATGCTGCGGCGGCTCAAGGCTGATGTGTTTAAGAACATGCCATCCAAGACTGAGCTGATTGTGCGCGTGGAGCTCAGCCCAATGCAGAAGTGAGTGGCAGTGGGCAGCATCAGCCTGCTTTGCAAGTATAGCCAGGCCTGTCCGGGTGACAAATGTCCTTTGCCTTTTTTTTTTTTTTTTTTCTTTTTTGGTACTGGAAATTAAACCTAGGGTCTTTGTGTTGAGCTGTGCCCTTACCCCACCTCCCCTTTTTAGTGGTGGCAGGGTATAGTGGGGTATACAGCAGAAGGAACCCATGACCTTCATACTGAGCTGTATCCCCAACCTGTCCCCATTCCCCTCCCCTGATGGGAGTCTTGCTCTGGAGTAGCCCAGGCTTGTCCTGAACTCATGATGGAGCCCAGGCTGGCCTTGAACTTGTGACAATCCTCTTGCTTCAGCCTCCAGGGTACTGGGTTTACAGGCATGTGATACCATGCCCAGTTTACATGGTGCTGGGGAATCAAACCCAGGGCCTTGCACTTGCTAGGCCCATTCTTTAACTGCTGTACCATTCCTCCAACCACTTCTTTTTCGTTTTGAGTCAGCCTTGCTCTATAATCCAGGGTGGTTCTGAACTCATTATGTAGTCCAGGCAGGTCTCAAACTCATGGCAGTCCTTTTGCCTCAGCCTTCCAAGTGCTGAAATTACAGGCATGTGACACCATGCCCAGGTTATGTGGTACTGGGGAACTGAACTCAGGGCCTTGTGGCTTGCCTAACTTCTGTGCTATTCTGTTTTCCTCTGCCCTTTTTTTTTTAGACAGGGTCTCACTCTGTAGCTCAGGCTGGCCTTGGACTCAAGGCAATCCTGTCTTAGCCTCCTGAGTGCTGGGATTACAGGTATATGCTACCGTGCCTGGCTTTATATGGTGCTGGGGAATTAAAATCAGGACCATGTGCTTGCCAGGCAAATACTTTAACCACTGTACCATTTTTTAGTTGTGATTTTAAGACAGTATCACTTAGTAAATTGCCCAGGCTGGGTTTGAACTTGTGATCCTCCTGCCTCAGCTTCCTGTATAGTGCTGGAGTTCCAGGCCTGTGCTCCTGGACCCCACTTAGTTTTGATTTTGATAGAAAGTGTCTTCTAAGCCTCTGAATTGCTCTTCAAATTCTGGTTCTTCTGCCTCAGCCTCCCAGAGTGATGGAATTACAGGCCTCTACCAGGAAGCCTGGCAGCAAAGTATATCTCCTGTCTACCCTTCTACTCCCTCCACAGGTTAGGCTTCATGACATCTGGTCACAGAGCAGGCTGGGCCTCAGGAAATCTGCTACCTGGGAGCTAGAGCACTTAGATCTTATGATGCTTGTCTTACTTAGCAGGATGGTGCAGCCACTGGTGCTGTTTGTTTTCCCTGACCCTGGAGTGAGGTCTCCCAGACAGCCCTCAAACCATGGACTGCATAATTAGTCACTGAGGACCCTCAGTCCAACCTGCCTTTCTCTTGCCCATGTAGGAAGTACTACAAGTACATCCTAACGAGAAATTTCGAAGCCCTCAATGCTCGAGGTGGTGGCAACCAAGTGTCTTTGCTGAACGTGGTGATGGACCTTAAGAAGTGCTGCAACCACCCATACCTCTTCCCTGTGGCAGCCATGGTATGTCGTGCCCCTCCCAGTCCTATCCACCTTGGTATCCCTCCTTGTGGGAATTTTTTTTTTTTTTTTTTTGAGTCAAGGTCTTGCTCTGTAGCCCAGGCTGGTCCCAAACTCACTGGAGCCCAGGCGGGCCTTGGACTCAGAACAATCCTCCTGCCTCAGCCTCCCGTGTGCTGAGATGATAGGTGTGCACCACCATGACCAGAATTGAACTCCACTTAGCTTTTACCTGCTGAGCCATTCTTCCACCCCTTTAGGAGTTTTTTAATATGGTGTCTTTCTTTGTGTCCTCAGGAGGCCCCCAAGATGCCCAATGGCATGTATGATGGCAGTGCGCTCATCAGAGCATCTGGGAAGTTATTGCTGCTGCAGAAGATGCTCAAGAATCTCAAGGAGGGCGGCCATCGTGTCCTCATCTTCTCCCAGGTACTTCATGGGCTGGGTGTGCTGGGATAGGAGAGAATCCTTGATGATATGACTATGAGAACAGTGATTTTCTTTTTAACATTTTATTTTTTTGGCACTACGGATTGAACTCAGGGTCTAAACTTTGGACTATTATGTCCCCCCTGTTTTTATTGTTGATTTGAGATAGGACCTCACTAAGTTGCCCAAATTGGACTCGAGCATGTGATCCCCCTGCCTCAGCCTCCCAGAATGCTAGGATTACAGGCCTGTGCCACTGAGCCCTGCTAGAGATTATTTTAAGATTCTCTCGTGACTAAGCTGCTTCTTTCCCAGATGACCAAGATGCTAGACCTGCTGGAGGATTTCTTGGAACATGAAGGTTATAAATATGAACGTATTGATGGTGGCATCACTGGGAACATGCGTCAAGAGGCCATTGACCGCTTCAATGGTAGGACAGGAGGAGGGCTGGGTCCCGCCTCCCTGCCTCTCCTGCCTTTGGACTCATCACTTATTTTGCATCTCTTTCTCTGTAGTTCTTTTGGGGCTTTGCTGGTTGATGTGGAAGTAGAAAGCTTTTGAATGTGTTACTTGTTTCTTTATTTTTTGAATGTGCTGTTTAAAAGGATGTGTTTGACTCTTCCTAGGACAATTTTTTTTCCCTGTGGAGTCTTTGTTCTTTCTGCTAGAAAAAAGAACGTTTTATCTACTCCTTGCAGTGTGTGTCCAGGCTGAAAGGGATCAGATTTGTTCAAGCTCAAATATCAATTTAGTGGCAGATTTGTCTGTCTATTTCAGCAGATACAACTACATCTTTTCCTCTCCTACTTTTCTTTTTGTGGTACTGAAGATCAAACCTGGGCCTTCACACTGGGCCGTATCCCCAGCCCACTTTTAGTTTTAATATGGAGACAAGGTCTCACTAAATTGCTAAATTGCCCACAGGATGTATTTTGGCCTTAGAAGAAAAGTTGCAAAAATAGTGAAGGGCTGAATTTTTAAAATTCTTTTTTGTTTTGAGATGGTCTCGCTCTGTACTCCAGGCTGATCTTGAACCCATTATGTAGCTGAGGCTCTCAGTCCTGCTTCAGCCTCTCAAGTGCTGGGATAACTGGTATGTACCACCGTGCCCAGCTGATTTTATGTTTGGGTTCTGGGAAATTGAACCCAAAACCACTGAGCTACTCCCTTACTCCAGTGCAAAGTTTATATATACTCTATCCTATATCTTTTAGTGCTTTATTGCTAATGAACAGCAGACCCTGGTCGAATGTCCCCACTTCTCCGCTAGTGTCCTTTTTCTGTTTCTCACCCAGTCTCAGATCCATGTTGCATTTAGTTAGTCATTGTCTTCTTGCATATCTGTGGCATTTTTTTCCCCTCTTATTTCCATTTTTGTGATGCAGGGATCAAGTCCAGAGCCTTCACACCAGGGTACATCCCTGCCTATGCTTAATACTTGATTTTGAGAACGTAGTCTTGCTAAATCACTAAGTTGCACAGGCTAGGCTTGAATTTGAAATCCCAACTACCTCAGCCTCTCAGGGTACTGGGATTATAGGCCTGTTTTCCTTTCATTCTTTTTCTTTCTTTCTTTTTTTTTTTTCCCCTTTCTTTTCCCTCTATAGTACTAGAAACTGAACCCAGGGCCTTCTCAGTTAGCTACATCCCCTATCTTTAAAAAATTTTACTTGATTTTAAGGCAGGGTCTCATTAAGTGTCTAGGCTCAGTTTGAACTGTGATCCTCCTGCCTTAGTCTACCAGATTGCTGAGATTTTGGATGTGAGCCACCCCTCCTGGGCTCCTTTTCTTTCGTGATACTTTGTTGATTACCGACTAATTGTTTTGTATATTGTCTCTACCTTTGGGTTTACTTGATACTTTTTTCTAGACTAGAAATGACTAGACATCTTCAGCAAGAATACCAGAAAAGTGATGTTCTATGTTGTTTCCAGTGCATTACAAGGGGGTGGACGTGGTATTAATATGGCCTGCTGCATTGCTGGTGGGTTTTTTTCCTTTCGTTTTGTTTTGTTTTTGTACTGGGAATTCAGCCCAGGGTCTTCACATTGCTACATTCCCAGCCCATTTTTGGTTTTGATTTTGAAACAGTGAGACAGGGTCTTGTGAAGTCCCCGAGTTTTCCAGGCTGGGCTTGAACTTGTAGTCTTCCTAGCTCAGCCTCCCAGAGTGCTGGGATCAGAGGACTGCACCACTGGGCTTGTCCTGGTGATTACTTATCATTTGATTAAGATGATGTCTTGATGTCTGCTGAGATTCTCTAATGTTAACATTCTATCTTTTTTGGGGGCTGGAGGAATGGCACAGTCTTTAAAGCACAGTGCCCTGGGTTGGATTTCCTAACACCGCATAAAACTGGGTATCCCTGTAATCCTTGAACTTGGGAGGCTGAGTATGAGGCAGGAGGATTGCTGAGTCCAAGGCTAGTGTGGACTTCACAGTGAGGCCAGGACCAGCATGGGCTACAGAGTGAGAACCAACCTGTCTGAAAAACAACAACAAAACCCATTATACCTTACTTGTACTGGTGACTGAACTTAGGGCCACTGTACCCCTGAACTTTATAACTTTATTCCCAGGCTCATCTTCTCCTTTTTTTTTCTTTTTTTTTGTTGGTCCTGAGCTCAGCATTTAGCCCCAGATATCCTCAGACTCAAGGCAGTCCTTCCTCAGCCTCCTGAGTGCTGAGATTATAGGTGTACACCACCACACCCAGTTTATGTGGTGCTGGAAAATTGAACTTTGGGTACTTAGTGCTTTCATAGTGCTTGCTAGGCAGGCACTTTAACCGTTGAGCCATTCCTCCAGCCCCAACTTTTTAGTTTTGACTTTGAGACAAGTTTTTACTGTAAATCACTAAGTTGCCCAGGCTGCAACTGATTTCATGGTCTTCGTGCCTTAGCCTTTTGAATGCTGGAATTATAGACCTGTACTACCAGGCCTGGCCCCTTTTAAAAAAAAATTGTTAAATTAGTCGGACTGACTTCTAACTTTTCATTCTTGACCCTCAGTCTCTTGTTTAGCTGGGACCCATAGGTCTGTGTCATATAATTGATAAATATCTTTATTTTTTTTACCATGTGGTGCTGGGTATTGAACCAGAGCCTGTGTCTACCCCACTACTGAGCTATTAGTTGATTAGCCTATTTATAAATACCTTGAGGATGGTACTCCAAGCTGTGTTAAGTCCTCTTTTTCTTTAAACTTTCACAGTAATTTCAGTATCCAGCTGTGGATTTTGCTTACAACTGTGATTCTGTTCTTCCCTAACAAGTTTTGTATTTCTGATATTTCCTATTCATTTACTAATTGCAATTCAGGAGACAACTCTAATGGTCTTTTTGGTTCCTCTCTTAGCACCAGGTGCTCAGCAGTTCTGCTTCTTGCTTTCTACTCGAGCTGGTGGCCTTGGGATCAATCTGGCCACGGCTGATACAGTTATTATATATGATTCTGACTGGAACCCCCATAATGATATTCAGGTGAGCAGAGGGCACAGCCTGGGTGGCAGTAACTTATGGGAGATGCCAGTTCTTTATGTGAGGACACCACCATCTGAAATTAGTTGTCTAAGTGAGAAGTGACTAATTTGTGGGGTATTTTTGTTGTGTTTTTCTCCTCTATATGGGGTTAAACTCTGGGCTTTCCACTGAGCTACATTCCCAGCCATTTATATTTGTTTTTATTTTGAGACAGAGTCTTAGTACGTTACTCAGTTTTCCAGGCTGCTCTTTCTTTTCTTTCCTTTTTTTTTTTTCTTTTTTTCTTTTTGAGACAGGATCTTGCTCAGCAGTCCAGGCTAGTCTGCGCTCACTACGTAGCCCAGATTGGCCATGAACTCAAGGCAGTCCACCTACCTCAGCCCTCCTGAGTGTTCGGATTATGGGGTGTGCAACACCAGGCCTATAATGGTGCCTGGGGAATTGGGAAAGTGCTTTAACCTCTGAGTCGTTCCTCCAGCCCTTGTGCCTGGGGAATTGAACTCCAAGTCAGATACTTAGCAATTGCTGGGCAAGCGTTTTAACAGCTGAGCTGTTCCTCCAGCACCTCCCAGGCTGCTCTTGAACTTTCCGTATTCTGCCAGAGTGCTGGCATTATAGGCATGTATCACACCATAGCTGGCAATTTTTATTTATTTATTTTTTTACATAATTTGAGTTTGATTTAGCTTGCTTCTCTTATTTTGGGTAATGTGAAAGAGGTGGGCCAGGTCTGGTGGTGTAGGCTCGTGATCCCAGCCTTCTGGGCGGCTGTGTGGCAAGAGGGCCACAAGTCCAAGATCACTATGGGCAACGTAGCAGTTAGAGAGATCTTGTCTTAAAATCAGAAATAAAACTTAAGGACCTTGGGTGTGTAAATCAGAGGTTAAAGCACTTACCTAGAAAGCGCTAGGCCCTGGGTTCATTTGCCTAGCACATAAGTTGGGTATAGTGGCGAATATCTATAATTCCATCATTTGGAAGGCTAAGGCAGGATTGCCGTGAATTCAAGCTAGCCTGAGCTCCATAGTGCGAGTGGGACCAGCATGAACTATAGGGCAAGACTATTTCAAAAAACAAGTGAAACAAAAACCTCTGAAAAACTAGGCTGTGGATACAGCTGAGGGTTAAAAACCCTGAGTTCTATCCCTAGTAATACACGCAGACAGACACAGACAGACGTACGCACGCACGCATGGTGGTTTCTGGTAGTAAAGTTACAAAAGAAAGCTTTCTGGGAAAGTGGCAGTTCCTGCCTTGTATTAGATTTTTTTTTTTTTTTTTGAGACGGATTTTTCTCTGTGGTCCAGGCTGATTCTGAACTTGCTCTGTAGCCCAGGCTGGCCTTAAACTCATGACAATCCTTCTGCCTCAGCCTCCTGAGTGCTGAGATTATAGGTGTGTGTGACCATGCTCTTTTTTTTTTTTTTTTTTTTTGGCACCTCAGTACATTTTCCCTCTCTTTTGCAAAAGAGATCTAATTGTAATAAGATACTATAATTGAGGGATTGTCCCCAGGTGCCAGGTCTTTTGATTTTTCAGAGGGTACTGAGACCAGCTGTGAGTGCAGAAGATGAGAGCTTCCTTCAGAATTTAGGGATCCAATTCCTTGACAGGCAGGCCAGGGCTGAGTGTGACAGAATCTGGGACTACGATCCTTCATCTTGTCAAGTCTTCCAAATCCTGGACAAGGAGCCCTCATATGTTACACTGGTGTTGCCTGATGTCCAAGTTCAGGAACTCTCAATATAATTAAGAGTAGTAATCAGTTGGAATTCATGGAAAATTCAGAGCAACAAGAAATTTATTGAGAAAGTAAATGTCTTGAGGAGAGATTGAGAGGGAGTCTCAAGTGAGGTTCTCCCCTCGATCAGTTTATGAGGTGCTGGGGAATTGAACTCAGGTCCTTACATTTGCTAGGCAAGTGTTCTCTTAACTGCTATGCTGTTCCTCCAGCCTTTTTTTCTTTTCAGATAGGGTCTTGCTGTGTAGTCTAGGGTAGTCTTGAACTCATTTTGTAACGCAGGCTGGCAGCCTCCTGAGTGCTGGGATTATAGGTATGCACTACCATGCCTACCTAATTTTTTTTGTTTTTTTCATGTGGTACTAGGAGAATCCAACCCAGGGACTGGGGCATATTAGTCAAATGCTGTAATCTGAACTACTGCGTTAACCCCCTTGTACTAGATTTAAGTTACATAAAAATCAGGGCAGAGATAGCAGCAGGAAAATACAGTTTCTGGCTTTATTTCCTCCTTATCTCCAGGCTTTTAGCAGAGCTCACCGTATTGGACAAAATAAGAAGGTAATGATCTACCGGTTTGTGACCCGTGCGTCTGTGGAGGAGCGTATCACACAGGTGGCGAAGAAGAAGATGATGTTGACCCATCTCGTGGTGCGGCCTGGTTTGGGCTCCAAGACTGGATCTATGTCCAAACAGGAGCTTGATGATATCCTCAAATTTGGCACTGAGGAGCTATTCAAGGATGAAGCCACAGATGGGGGTGAGCTGGGCAGGACCTTCAGTTTTTTGTTTTTTTGTTTTTTTGGGTTTTTTTGAGATAGAGTCTTGCTCCATAGCCCAGGCTGGTCCTGAACTCACTATGGAACCCAGGCTGACCTTGGACTCAAGGCAATCCTCCTGCCTCAGCCTCCCAAGTGCTGGGATTACAGGCAGGCGCCACCATGCCCAGTTTATGTGGTACTGGAGAATCAAACTTCGTGCCTTGTGTTTTAACTGCTCTGCCGTTACTCCAGCCCCAGGACCTTCAGTTTATGGGGCAGCTTGGCTGCTCAAAGGGGAGGGCGTGTCTTAGATGAGGGCCTGTGGTTCCTGATTTTTCTACTTCAGCTGAAGCTGACTTTGGTGTTTTGGGTCGTGGTTTTTTATAGGAGGAGACAGTAAGGAGGGAGAAGATAGTAGTGTTATCCATTATGATGATAAGGCCATTGAGCGACTGCTGGACCGCAACCAGGATGAGACTGAGGACACGGAATTGCAGGGCATGAATGAATATTTGAGCTCATTCAAGGTGGCCCAGTATGTGGTACGGGAAGAAGAGATGGGGGTGAGTATGAGTCCGAGGCAGTGCTGTAACCAAAGAGATGTGAGACTGGAGGAAAACGTGTAGCGAAACACGTCAATATTGATGTTCGGCTTTCTTTGAAGATGGAGGATGTAACACGTCTAATCATGGTCTCATCTTTGTCTTGGCTCTAAGGAAACAGAGCCAAATGTCACACTTAATTTATTGGCCCTTTGCCAGACATTCATTTTCTCTTATGTATTCTACTATTTTTTTTTTTACATTTCAGTAATATGAATTGATTCCAGGTACTTTGTACTGAGTTACATCCTAGCCCTTTATTTATTATCTATTATTTATTTATTTAAAGGACAGGGTCTTGTTCTACAGTCTAGTCTGGTCCTCACCTCCCTCTGTAGCCCAGACGGGCCTCAAACCCATGGCAATCATCCTTCCTCAGCCTCCGAAGTGCTTGGGTTACAGACTTGTGCCCCTATGCCCAGTTTATGTAGTGCTGGGGTACTGAGCCCAGGGCCTTGTACTTGTTAAGCTTCAATGGCCCAGTTATACCTCTAGCCCCATTCTTTATTTTGAAACAGTTGTTAAGTTACCCAAGGTAAGTCCAAACTTGTAATCTTCCTGCCTCCGCCTTCCAGAGTGCTGGGATTATAAGCTTTTGAAACTTTTGAATATTACTTTGAACTTGTGTGTGTGCACGCATGCGCGCTGAGGATCAAGCAAGGCCTTTCTTCAGAGCTGCACTCTCAGCCTCTTTCTATTGTGTGAGAGAGGGGTCTCAGTAAGTTGCCGAGATAAGTTCTCCAGGTTGGGCTCAAGCTGGTGATTCTTCTGTCTCAGCCTCCCAAACTGCTGGGATTACAGGCCTTCACCACTGGGCCTGGCTCCTTGAATCTTTTTGGGAGAAAAAAATGAGAGATGGGATACATACCCAGATAACCTCTTTCCTTTCTTTCTCTCTTTATTTTTTATTTTTTTGGAGACAAGGTCTTACTCTGCAGTCTTGGATGATTTTGAGCTCACTGTGTAGCCCAGGGTGGCCTCCAACTTACAGCAGTGCTTCTGTCTCAGCCTCCGAGGGCTGGGATTACAGGCATGCACTACTATACCCAGCTTACGTGTTGCTGGGCAGTTGAAACCAGGGTCTTGTGCTTGCAAGGTAGACCCTCCCCTTTTTCTTTCCTTTCTTTTCTTTTCTTTTTTTTTTTTTTTTGAGATGAGAGTCTTGCCTTATGTGAAGTCTAGGCTGGTCTTGAACTCACTATGGAGCCCAGGCTGGCCTTGAACTGAAAGCAGCTCTCCTGTCTCACCCTCCCGAGTGGTGGGATTACATTTTATGTGTTGCTGTGGAAATCGACCTCAGGGCCTTGGGCTGGCTGGGCAAGTGCTTTAACCACCGCGCTATTCCTCTAGCCCCTCTTTTTCTTGCCCTTTACATAAAGTATAAATGATAACACAGAAATACGTGACTTTAAGTATTTTTTCTCTTCCAAATGACATAGAGGCATAGAAGAAAAGTAAAACTCACTTTCTTTGCAGCTCCCTTTTCAGTGAAATGCCGCGCATGTCTTTGAATTACTGCACACGTCTTGTCTTATTGAGAGGGTCTCGCTTTGGGTTCAGTCTGCTGGTGTTAAACTTACTATGTAGCTCTCAGATTTACAGCAGTCTTTCTGCTTCAGCTTCATGAGTGCTGGGATCACAGGTGTGCACCACCATGCTCAGCTAATTTGTATGTGGTTCCAGGGGATCCAACACCTGGGGCTTGTGCATACTTGGCAGGTGCTCTGATCACTGAGCTACCCCACCAGCACTTTGCCCTTTGCTTTCTCGTCTAACTCTGAGCCATTACTCTTGGTTTTGGATAACCTAACTATTCTTCTGTCAAAAGTGATAATCCTAGTCATTGTCCATGTGTACCTGGCTGAAAAGCCCACAGGCCAGCAACGTTCAGTCAAAACCTGCCTTGCAGATAGGAAAAGCCATTCTCTTCTGCAGCAGCGAGTATAACCTAGAAGGGATTGTGCTCAGAAATTGTCCTCTGATTAGTGTCTGAAGTTGCTACTTACGGCTTATTTATTTTTATTTTTTTGAGACAGGGTCTCACTCTGTAGCCCAGGCTGGTTGTGAACACAGTATGGAGCCCAAACTGGCCTTGGACTCACCGTGGTAATCCTCCTGTCTCAGTCTCCCCAGTGCTAGGATTACAGGTGTGCGCCAGCATGCCCAGCTTATGTGGTGCTGGGGAATGGAACCCGGGTACTTAGCGCTTGACTTACAAGTGCTTTTAACCACTGAGCCATTCCTCCAGCTCCTACTTAGGACTTTTTAGATTATTTTTCCTCAGTGTTGGGGATTGAACCCAGGGCCTCTGCACTCACCTACATCCTCAGGTAACCCTCCCTCCTTACTCTTTATTTTTAATTTTGAAAGGGTCTTGTGAAGATGCTGAACTCCCTAACCCTGATCTGGGCTCCATCTTAAGATTCTCTTGCCTCCACTTCCAGGCATGTTAAGATTCTCTTGCCTCCACTTCCAAGCATGTTAGACTATACTTATGTACCACCACGCCTGGCCCTAAGATATTAGTTTTTGACAAGAGTCTAAATGTGAGTTAGCTTTCTCTTAGTGTAACAAAACATCTGGTGGAATCAACAAGAGAAAGAGGAAAGGTTATTTCTACTCAAGAGTTTGAATCAGAAGGCCCTGTTTCTTTTGGACCTTTCTCAAGGCAGCATGTGGTGGAGAAAGCTGTTTCCTTCAGGGAGCAGAGAACCAAAAATAGAGGGAGAGGGTGAGGGTCTCGGTGGCCTCTTCCAGAGCCCATCCCAGCCTGGACTACATAGTGAATTCAGGAGTAGTCTGGACTACAGAGGGGAGACCTTGTCACAAAAAACAGAACGGGCTGGAGGAATAGCACAGTAGGTAAAGAGCTTGCCTAGTAAGTGCGAGGCCCTGAGTTATTTTCCCCAGCACCACATAAGCTGGATATGGTGGTGCGCAGGAGGACTACTGTGAGTCCAAGGCTAGACCAGGCTACAAATTGAGTTCAGGACCAGCCTGGGATACAGAGCAAGACCTGTCTTAATAAATATATAAATAAATGAACAAACAAACAAACAAACCATCAATTAGACTGTGGGCTAGCAGCCAAGCCATTTGTCTAAATCATAGCAGCATGTTACAAGATGTAAAAATGTCTGTTTTCTACCCTTGTCCTCTGTCTGGCTCCCTTCCTTGGGAGAACTAATGCTTTCAGTTTCTTCTATGCATTTCCAAACAGTGAATGCATGTGAAAATTACATATATGTTTATGTATGTACATGTATAGTGCACATACTGTGGTGGCACACATTTTTTTTGAGGCAGTCTTTCTCTCTCTCTCTCTCTATCTCTCTCTCTCTCTCTCTCTCTCTTTCTCTCTTCCAAGTCCAGGTTTGTCCTGAGCTCACTGTATTGCCCAGGTTGGCTTCCAATTCATGATAATCCTCCTTCCTCAGCCTCCCAAATGCTGGGATTATAAGTGTATGCCTCCATGCCCAGCTTATATGGTGCTGGGGAATCGAACCCAGTGCCTTGTACTTGCTAAGAGCAGTGCTCCTGGTCTTTTAAATTTTTATTTATTTATTTATTTAGTTTTTGAGACAGGATCTTGCTCTCTAGTTCAGGCTGGTTTTGAACTCACAGTGTAGCCCAGGCTGGCCTACAACTCATGACAATCTTCCTACCTCACTCAGCCTCTTGAGTTCTGGATTACAGGCATGTACCACCGCACCTGGCTGATTTTTTTTTTTTTTTTTTTAATGTGCCAGGGGATTGAACCTAGAGCTTTGAGCGTACTAGGCAAGTGTTCTAGCCACAGAGCTATGTCCTTAGCTCAACCTTACCTCTTTTAAACACAAAATTTATTTTGTGATTCTAAGGATTGAACACAGGGTCTTAAATATTTTTGTGTATGCCAGCCAGTGCCCTTCTAGAGTGAATTCTTTTAGCACTCCATTTCCTTTTTTCTTTTCTTTACACTGGGGCTTGAACTCAGGCCTTTACACTGAGCTATACTGACAGCCTTATTTATTTTATTTACTTTTTTTTTGTTTCTGTTTTTTTTTTTTTCTTTTTTTTTTTTCAAGACAGGGTCTCACTCTAGCCCAGGCTGGTCCTGAATTCATTGGTATATCCCGGGCTGGCTATGGACACAAAACAATCTGCCTCCCTCAGCCTCCCAAGTGCTGGGATTACAGGTGTGTGCCACCACACCCAGCTTTAACTCAGGGCCTTGCACTTGCAAGGCAAGTGCTTTAATAACCACTGTGGCATTCCACCCTTTTTAGTTTTACCTTGAGTCATGGTTCCAGTGAGTCACCAAATTGCATAAGCTCAGCTCAAACTTGCAGTCCTCCTACCTCAGCCTTCCATAGTGCTGGGATTATAGGTATATACCAATATGTGTGGCCAGCTCTTTTTATTTTTTGATTTGTGGTGATGTCTTGTTCTGTTGCCCAAGCTGACCTTCAAGTCGCAATCTTCTTTACCTACCTAAGTCTCCTGAGTAGATGGGATTGCAGACATGTGCAAGTATGCCTCCCCAAAAGTAATTTTGGGAGGTGGAGGAATAGTTCAGTTGCAAGGGTTGAAACCCTTGCTTTGAAGTGCAAGGGCCAGAGTTTGATTCCCCAACATCATGTAAGCTGGATGTGGTGGTACATGCCTATAATCCCAGCACTTGAATATGATGCAGGATGATTGCTGAGTTCAAGGCCAGTCTATGCTACATGATAGTGAATTCAGAACAAGCCTGGACTACAGAGCAAGACCCTGTCTCAAAAACAAACAACAGGAATTTTTGTTACTGAGGATTGAGCAGAGTTTTCTCACTTCATATTGTGTTATATTCCCAGTCCGTTTTTTGATTTTAAGACAGGGTCTAAGTTGCTAAGTTGCCCAGGCTGGACTTGAACTTGCCATCTTTCTGCATCAGCCTCCTTGAATGCTAGGATTACAACACTGTACCATGGGGTCCACCTTGCTGTAATTTATTTATTAGCTATTAAACTATGGGTGTTTAGGTTATTTGAATCGTCACAGTATTCTTAGTAGTAATTCTGTAAGAAACTTGGATTTGATTCTTGGTTCTGAAAGTATCTGAGATACCTAAGACTTTCAGAGGAGCATGAACATAATATTGGGACCAAAAAGAAAAACCTTATTTATAAATACACGATTAATTTTTTTTTATTTCCTTTGCAGACAGTTGGTAAGTTTATGAGAGCAGAGACCAGAGGGGCTCTAGCCTATGCCATGCACGTGCAGATCTTTTGCAGTGGAGCAGAAGCCTCTCTGTCGGGCTCCCGAGGCTCTAACCTTTCTCTTCTTTTGCTCTCCTCCCATGCCGTGTGCATCAGAGGAATGGGCAGGTGGAAGCTGGGTGCCTGTGCCTTACCTTGTCATGAGACCTTCATTGTGTTTCTCTCTAGTCAGTCCACTGCTGTCTTGCACTGCTACAGGCGTAGCTGCATCCTGTTGATTCAGTTTCTTCCAAGTTCTCAGGTCTCAGCAGACAGAGGCGTATTTCAGAGTCCAGCTGCACACAGGAGCTGGCAGATCGGGAATTGTGAGGGCCAAGGGGAGCTGGCAGGGCTGACTTCAGCCCCCTGAGTCCCGGCCCTCCCTCTGTCCCAGGAGGAAGAGGAGGTAGAACGGGAAATCATAAAACAGGAAGAAAGTGTGGACCCTGACTACTGGGAGAAATTGCTGCGGCACCATTATGAGCAGCAGCAGGAAGATCTAGCCCGAAATCTGGGCAAAGGAAAAAGAATCCGTAAACAGGTCAACTACAATGATGGCTCGCAGGAGGACCGAGGTGTGTGTGGCCGGCCCCGCCCCCCACCCATGGGCCGCTCCGCTAGAGCAGTGGGCCCCGCTCATCTGCCCTCTCTCCCTCCAGATTGGCAGGACGACCAGTCCGACAACCAGTCCGATTACTCAGTGGCTTCAGAGGAAGGTGATGAAGACTTTGATGAACGCTCAGAAGGTGGGAGCTCTGCTCTGCTGCCGGGTTTTGGGACTTGAACTCGTTGTGCCCTGTACCTAGCAGTGTCACTCACTCCGCCTTCTTCTCTTTGTAGCTCCCCGCAGGCCCAGTCGCAAGGGCCTGCGGAATGATAAAGATAAGCCATTGCCTCCTCTGTTGGCCCGTGTTGGAGGGAACATTGAAGTAAGTGCTGCGCTTCTAGAGTGAGTTGTGGGGTTTCAGGTACTGGGTCTGTCTCCTCCTCACCTAGGCTCCTTTTCTCCCCAGGTACTTGGTTTTAATGCTCGGCAGCGGAAAGCCTTTCTTAATGCCATTAT
The DNA here is from genome assembly GCA_004027205.1 of Ctenodactylus gundi. Lineage (NCBI taxonomy): Eukaryota > Metazoa > Chordata > Mammalia > Rodentia > Ctenodactylidae > Ctenodactylus > Ctenodactylus gundi. The sequence goes on along the minus strand of PVKB01005026.1, from coordinate 73,796 downwards.
GCGATATGGGATGCCACCTCAGGATGCTTTTACTACCCAGTGGCTTGTGAGGGATCTACGAGGCAAGTCAGAGAAAGAGTTCAAGTAAGTGGAGGGCTGGAGTGACCTGTTGAGAGCCAGTGCTGCTGCTGTGTGGTCACTCTGTGATGGTCTCCAGGCTAGGCCTGGAACAGGCCTCATTTCTTGTATTCCTGGCTTCCCTGAAGCTGGGCGTGATGTGGAGTCTGGAGACCAGCCTTCCAGTGTGAAGGGGGCTTTACCTCAGTGGACACAGATTCCTTGCTATGAGGGTGGTCAGCAGAGTTGGGAAGAAGTCTCATGTAGGATTTGTAATGGTCTCTGCTTAACTTGTTTTTCTACTTTATTCCAGGGCTTATGTCTCTCTGTTTATGCGGCATTTGTGTGAGCCAGGGGCAGATGGGGCAGAGACATTTGCTGATGGTGTCCCCCGAGAAGGCCTGTCCCGGCAGCATGTCCTTACAAGGATTGGCGTTATGTCCTTAATTCGCAAGAAGGTGAGTGCCATGCCTCCCCCATTTAAAAAAAATTGGGGTAGGGGGCTGTAGGAATAGCTCAGTACTAAAACACTTGTCTAGCAAGCTCAAGGCCCTGAGTTATTTCCCTAGCACTATATAAGCTGGACCTGGTGGCACATGCCTGTCCTCCCAGCACCCAGGAGTCTGAGGCAGGAGGATTGCCTGAGTTTGAGGCCAGCCTGGGCTCCACAGTGAGTTCAGGACCAGCCTGGACTACAGAGTGAGATTCTGTCTCAAAAACAAATGAACAAACAAAAATTGGGCAGGGGGCTGTTTGGGTCCAGTTGCATAGAACTGTCAACCCAGCACTCTGGGAGGCAGTGGCAGGAGAATCACAAGTTTGAGCCCAGTCTGGGCAACTTAGTGACTTGGCAAGACCCTGTATGAGAACTAAAAATGGAAATGAGCTGGAGATAAACAGCTCATTGTGAAGGCTCTGAGCTCTATCCCCAGTACTAAAGGGGGAAAGAAAAAAGCCTCAGGGGAGCTGGGGTGGGGATTGCTAGACAGAACCAATAGCCAGAGTTGGGTCTTCACCTTGGTGTTGCTTGCCACAGGTCCAGGAGTTTGAGCACGTTAATGGGCGCTGGAGCATGCCTGAATTGGCTGAAGTAGAGGAGAACAAGAAAATGTCCCAGCCAGGGTCACCTTCTCCAAAGACTCCCACCCCTTCCACCCCAGGGGACACACAGCCCAATACTCCTGCCCCTGCCCCACCTGCTGGTAAGTCTACCAGGCTTGTGATCTCCATGGCTTTCTTGTCCTGGCCTTGAGCTTCTTGTGCCCTGTGTAATCAGCTCTCACAGGGTGGCCTGGCCGGACATACAGTCACTTCCCTCTCAGTTTAGGAGGGCCGTCTCAAGAATGAGGCTGGCTCTTAAAGGCACGAGAGGACAATTGAAGATGACTTCTGACTGGGAAGGTACCACCTTCTCTGTGATTTGGGACCTTCTTCCTAATTGATTATCTCCTGTTGGTCTGCAGAGGATGGGATAAAAATAGAGGAAAACAGCCTCAAAGAAGAAGAGAGTACAGAAGGAGAAAAGGAGGTTAAGCTGGCTGCTCCTGAGGCCACGGTTGAGGTAAGGGATTCGGTGGCTAGAAGCCATGTGAGAGGCCCATGCTACCGTCAAGTCCTGGCCTGTGTGTTCATCTGCTCTTCATTTTATTTTTTTAAAGTGTGCACAGCCCTCTGCCCCTGCCTCTGAGGAGGAAAAAGTCCTTGTTGAGCCCCTGGAAGGGGAGGAAAAAGTGGAAAAGGCAGAGGTGAAGGAGAGAACAGAGGAGCCCATGGAGACTGAGCCTAAAGGTAATACATTGTCAGGTACTGCAGGTGCCTGTGTAAACCACAGCCACTAGGGGCTTCCAGCCAGGGAGTGGTGGTATCAGGACGGAATGACACACTGAGGGTACCGTGCCCTTGTCTGTAAGTTATAGCTACCCTTCAGACATTTTTTTGTGACTTCATTTGGGTGTGTGTGTAATTTTTTTTTTTTTTTTTTTGAGTGAGGGCTTCACTGTAGTGTAGGCTAGACTCAAGCTCATGGCAGTCCGCCTCAGCCTCCTGAGCGCTGGGATTACAAGCGTGCTTCACCATGTTCAATTTTTTGTGACCTTAGACTTTGAGATGTGGCTGTAGGACAGTGCAGTTAGAAAGCCCTGTGACACAGGCTTCTCCTTTAGCTTTGTTCTTCCTGTTCTCTTCCTGCAGGTGTTGCTGAGGTAGAGAAGACAGAGGAGAAGTCAGCAATAGATCTCACTCCTATCGTGGTAGAGGACAAAGGTTGGTATGTAGAGGAGCTGGCTGTGGCTTGCAAGGACTCTGAAACCAGAAGGAAGGGGTTTATCTCGCCTTGCCTCACTGTGGGACAGGTGGAAAGGTTCCTGTCCCATATTTGATTGCCATGGGCTAGTGGCAGCCTTACCTGATCTGAGGGGCACCTTGTGGAGAGGGGACAGGTGGATGGGTCTTCTATAGCACACGAGGAGGGTTTGTGGTGCTGGCTTCCGTGTGTTGAGCTGACACTTCCCTTTTCATGTCCTACAGACGAGAAGAAAGAGGAAGAAGACAAAAAGGAGGTTATGCTTCAGAATGGAGAGACTCCCAAAGACCTGAGTGATGAGAAGCAGAAGAAAAATATCAAACAGCGTTTCATGTTCAACATTGCAGATGGTGGTTTTACTGGTAAGGAAGTGAGGGACCCACTGGGTGAGAAGGATCAGAAAGTGGGAGATTGAGGCAGGAGGATTGCCGTGAGTTCAAGTCCAGCCTGAGCTACACAGTGAGTTCAGAACCAGCCTAGACTACAGAATGAGACTTTCTGGAAGGCTGATGCAGAAGAACCATTAGTTTGAACCCAGGGCTGGAAGAATGACAGTGGTTAAAGCTCTTGCCTTGCAAGCACAAGACCCTGAGTTCTACTCCCCAGCACCATATAAGCTGAGCGTGGTGCCACACACCTATAATCCCAGCACTCAGGGAGGCTAAGGCAGGAGAATTGTTCTGAGTCCAAGTCTGGGCTACACAATTGAGTTGACCAGCCTGGGCTACAGAGTGAGACCATATCTCAATTAAGAAAGAAAAAATTTGAACCCAGCCTGCACAACTTAGCAACTTAGTGAGATCCTGTCTCAAAGTTAGAAATAAAAAAATGAGCAGGAGATGTAGCTCAGTGTGAAGGCCCTGGATTAAATCCCAAAGACAAAAAGAAAGGAAGAAGGAAGAAAGGAAACTGGGGTGCAGAGGAAATGCTAGGCTGGATCGGTGTTAGCTGCAGGCAACTGTCCTAAGATGGGGTGGGAACACAAAGAAGTAGCTTTTGAATTCTCATAGAAATTTGCCTTTCCCTCCTTTCTGCCATCCCTGAATTCCTCCTCAGAGTTGCACTCCCTGTGGCAGAATGAGGAGCGGGCAGCCACAGTCACTAAGAAGACTTATGAGATCTGGCATCGACGGCATGACTACTGGCTGCTCGCTGGGATCATAAAGTATCCTTCACCTGAATCTGGATAAGGGTCTATTTTGAGAGTTTGGAAAGTTCTGACAGCCTCTGGTTTGAGTTTATTGTGTTTCTGGTTTTTCCTGAACTCTTCTAACAGCCATGGCTATGCCCGGTGGCAGGACATCCAGAATGACCCCCGCTATGCCATCCTCAATGAACCTTTCAAGGGGGAAATGAACCGTGGCAATTTCTTAGAGATCAAGAATAAGTTTCTAGCTCGAAGGTTCAAGGTAAGCAGGGTGGGGAGGAGGATGGTATTTAGGTGACGGGTTGGAACACCCACGTTTCTACAAAGGACATCCATCCATTTGTTCAGTCATACTGTTGCAAATGTTGTATTCTCTGAAGGCTTTGACAGGGTCTCGCTCTATTCCAGGCAGGTCCTAATATCACTATGTAGGCTTGCCTCAAACTTATGGCAGTCTTCCCCCCTCAGTCTCCCTAGTCCTGGGATTATAGGCATGTGCCACCACACCCAGCTATGTCAGGGTGCTGGGGGATTCAACCTGGGGCCTCGCACTTCCAGGGCTAGTGCTTTAATCACTGAGTTATGCCCCCAGGCCCTCTCTTCGAAGGGCTTTGCTCCCAGATGACTTCAGTATTAGAGATCAGAGGGCCTGATAGTGCAGGTCTGTGATCTTAGCACTCTGGGAGGCTGAGGCTGGAGGATCATGAGTTTGAACCTAGGCAACTTAGCAACTGAGAACCTATCTCAAAGTCAAAAATGTAGGCTAGGGATGTAGCTCAGTATGAAGACCCTGGGTTTGATCCCCTCCACCATCAAAAATAAGCAAAATTTAGAGGTGAATATATAGAGAGCTTGAAAATTAACCAGCTGTGCATGAGCTTTATGTGGTTGCCTAGTGACACAGGCTAGAGTGCAGTGGATGTGATGGGGAAAGCTAGGCAGGAATGTTCAGGAGGGCGGAAGGTGGGATTGAAGGTAGGCCCTGGGTAGGTGAGGCTAGTGGTCCCATTTTTTTTCTGGGTCAGAGAGCACTTGTGTAGACAGGCTCGGGCAGGTGTGAAGAGGCAGTTGGAAGTGGTGCTCCATCTTCAGAATCTCGAGAGCTGGGCCCACAGAGGGGTCATGCTCAGGAACTCAGCACCTTGGCTTTAGACCCCCGTGAAGCCGAAGCCAGATCTAACTGGGGGGTGTACACATCAGACTTCAGGTGTCCCACCAAGCAGTGGCTGATGGCAAGAGACGCAGCTACAGGAGGGCCTGGTGGCTCTTCTCTGGGAATTGGCCTGTTTTCCTTTTTCTTTCTCTCTTTTTTTCTTTGAGACTGGGTCTTGTTCTGTAGCCCAGGCTGCTCCCAAACTTACTCTGTAGTCCAGGCTGGCCTTGGACTCATGGTAATCCTGCCTCAGCCTCCCAACTGCTAGGATCACAGGTGTGTACCACCACGCCCAGCTTTATGTGGTGCTGAGGAATCGAACTCAGGATCTTGAGCTTGCAAGGCCAGGGCTTTAGCTGTTACGCCCTTCCTCCAGCCCCACTCTGTTTTTTGTTTGTTTGTTTGTTTGTTTGTTTGTTTGTTTGTTTGTTTGTTTTTGGAGATAGGGTCTCACTCTGTAACTGAGGCTGGTCCTGAGCTCACTATGGAGCCCACGCTGGCCTTGTAATCAGGGCCATCCTTCTGCTTCAGCCTCCCGAGTGCTAGGATTATAGGCTTTGCCACCGTGCCCAAGTTTATGTGTTGCTCTGGAATTGTACTCAGGGTCTTGCGCTTGCAAGGCAAGTGCTTTAACAGCTGTGCCATTCCTCCAGGTTTTTTTTTTTTTTCTTTTGAGACAGGGTCTCACTTTGTGTTCTAGGCTGGTCCTGAGCTCATGGCAGTCCTGCCTCATCCTCCTACCGTTCTGGTATCATAGGCATAGGCCACCATGCCTGTCTAAGTCTTTTTATGTGGTGCTAGGGAATTGAACCTTGAGCCTTGTACATTCTAGGCCAGTGCTTTGATCACTGAGCTATGACCTCAGCCCTGCTGTCCAGGTTTAGTAGAAGGGGTTGGGGGATGGGTTAAGAAATGAAATGAATGCCATTCAATGGGTGAGGGGAGGCTGCTGAAGATGGCCGTGGAATTAAGTGGAGTTTTTTGTTTCTGTTTTGTGTGTGCATGTATTACTGGAGATTATACAAATTCAGGAAGTCCGCGCTGAATTATAGCCTCAGACCTTTTAATTTTTTTTATTATGGGACAGGGTCTTGTTAAGTTGCCCAGATTGGGCTGATTTGAAATTTTCCTGCCTTAATATACCCAATGAAGGGCTCTGCTGGACCCAGAGAAGAGACATCAAGATGTGGCCACTGCAGCCCGTTCTATGGGTGGAAAGCTAGCTAATACGTGGTGATTTGAGTGGTGAAGTGAGTCAGATGCAGAAGATTAAATATATTAAATATCACTTGGTTTCTCTGATTTGGGAAACCCAGAACACAGACATTCTTTATAACCAAATGGGTGTGATAGTGGGAGTTACAGGGCGGGGGAGGGCCAAAAATGGGGAGAGGAGGGATTATAATATTGATGTGATATATGCATGCATGCATGAAATACTCAAGTTCATTGTAAACATTATGTATTTATTGCACGTGTGTGTGTGTGTGTGTGTGTGTGTGTAAATAAAAATGGTGGGGAAAATTTTCCTGCCTTAGCCTCCCTGAGTGCTGAGATTATAGGCATGTGCCCATGCATCCATCTTGGAATTAAGTTTTGGCTTGTGACAGAGACTGTTAATTAAAATGGAGGATAGGTGAGTGGTTAAAGTACTTACCAAGCAAGCTCAAGGCCCTGAGTTCAGTTCTTTCCCGCACCACATAAATTGGGCATAGTGGTGTATGCCTGTAATCCCAGTACTCTGAAGGCTGAGGCAGGAGGATTGCCGTGAGTTCAAAGCCAACCTGGGCTACATAGTGAGTTCAGGACGAGGTTGTACTATAAAGCAAGACCCTGTCTCAAAAAAAAAAAGTTAAAGTGGGGAGGGTGAGGTTCCATGTGTAGAGGTTGCCATGTCTGCTTTACGTGCAGAAGGTCCTGGGTTTGAGCCCTAGTGGGACCATTGTGTAGGTTCTCGTCTTGGGGCTGGAGCGGTAGCACAGCAGTCAGAGCACTTGCCTGACAGTTAGCACAGATGCAGAGGTTACTTCTCCAGCACCACTTAAACTAGGCATGGTGGCTCATGTCTGTAATCCCAGCACTCAGGAGGCTGAGGAGGATTGCTGTGAGCTTGAGGCCAGCCTGGGCTACAAGTGAGTTCAGGACTAGCTTGGGCTACAGAGAAAGACCCTGCCTCAAAAACAAATGAAATGAAATGAAAGGGGATCCAGAGCCAGTAGTGCAGGCCTGTAATGCTAGCACTGTGAGAGGCTGAGGCAGGATGATTGTAAATTCAAGCCCAGCCTGGGCAACTTGACAACTTGTGAGACCCTCTCTCTAATCAAAACTTAAAAAACAGAAAAGCAGGAGGAGAACAGTGTGTGAGGAAAACGGATAGGGTGAGAAACAATGGGGGCAGCAGAGCTGAGGTGTTGGGGCTGAGCAGATTGTACAGTGAGCTGTCCAAAACACTTGTTTTGTAAGAGGAAGGTTGCAGAGAGAGTTAAGGGCTAGAGGTCAGTAGTGGGGGTTCTTCAGGCTGGAGAGTTTGAATTTTACCCTATAGTTAATAGGAAGCCATTGAAGATGTCTGAATTTTTCTGGTGAGGGGCCGCACCTTGGGGACTGGACCCAGGGCATGTGCCTTGCGCTTCATCCTTAGCCTTTGTTAGGTTTTGATTTTGAGTCAGGTGTCCCTAAGGGGCACTAAGTTGCCCAGACTAGGCTTGAACTTGGGATCCTCCTGCCTCAGCCTCCCAGGGTGTTGGGATTACAAAAGTGCCACTGGGCCTGGCAAACAAATTTTGTTTGAGACAGAGTCTCTCTAGTCCTGGCTGGTCCTGAACTCACTGTGTAGCCCAGACTGGCCTTGAACTCAGGTGGTCCTCCTGCCTCGATTTCTGAGTGCTGGGATTATAGGTGTGTGCCGCCACACCCAATTTTGTGGGGCTGGGAAACTGAACCCAGGGCCTTGTGCTTGCTGGGCAGGTGCTGTAACCACTGACCTACACCCCCAGTCCCACACAAAATTTTTGATAATACCAAGGGACCAAGGTAAACTGAAATAGCTTCTGTGACATACAACTCTCAAAGTCATGAGATATGACAGGCCTAGACCGCAGTGTTGGCTGTAGGAAATGGAAAGGATAAGGAAGGGGAGCAAAGCACTTACGAGACTTACTGTAGGAGCCGGCAGCCTTTTCTTCTAAAAGGCCACGTGGTGAGGGCCGGAGGAATGGCTCAGCAGCTAAAGTGCTTGCCTAGCATGCGCTAAGGACCTGAGGTCGATTCCCCAGCCCCACTTGAAGCTGGACGTGGTGGTGCATGCCTGTAATCCCAGTATTTGGGAGGCTGAGGCAGGAGGACTACTGTGAGACCAGCCTGGGCTACATGGTGAGTTCAGAACCAGCCAGGACTAGAGTTGAGAACGTATCTCAAAAAAAAAAATACATAAAATAATACATAAAAGGCCATATAGTGAATATTTTGTCCTTTAGGACATAGAGTTTCTTGCATATTCTCAGCTCTAGGTGATACATAAATGAGTATGTAAAGCCAGTCATGGTGGCACAGGCCTGTATTTCTTAGTGCCTTGGGAGGCCAAGGTAAGAGGGTCACAAATTTAAAGCCCAGCCTGGGCAACTTAGAGATTTAGCGAGACCCTGTCTCAAAATCACAATGGGCCTACTAACTTATGCTCAGGGATCTACACCCCTTCCAGTGTGTACTCCATAGCCACATACAAAGGGCTCAGGACCAGCAATGCTTGAGCTGCATGTTTGCATGTTTGAGAAGCTCCAAATCATCAGTTTAGTAAAGTTGTCTTAAACTAGAAGGGGACGTCTCATGAGAGAATGCTTACAAAAGAACATTAATAGCCTAGTGGCATGTGCTTGTAATCTTAGCCATGTGGGAGGCCGAGGTAGGAAGATTGCAGGTTTGTGTGGTTTGCTTTTCTTCCTCCTCCTCCTCCTCCTCATCCTCCTCCTCCTCCTCCTCTTCTTCTTCTTCTTCTTCTTCTTCTTCCTTCTTCCTTCTTCCTTCTTCCTTCTTCCTTCTTCTTTTGGAGAAAGGGTCTCACTCCATAGCCCAGGCTGGTCCTGAACTCACTAGGGACCCAGGCTGGCCTTGGACTCACAGCAATCCTCCTGCCTCAGCCACCCAAGTGCTGGGATTACAGGCATATGCCACTGTGCCCAGCTTTACACAGTGCTGGGGAATGGAACTTAGGACCTTGTGCTTGCAAGGCGAGTGCTTTAACCACTGTGTCATTCCTCAAGCCCCTGTTTATTTTTTGAGACACGGTCTCTGTGTAGTTCAGGCTGGTCCCTAACTCACTGTGTAGCCTAGGCTAATCTAGAGCTCATGACAACCTCCTGCCTTAACCTGAGTACTGGGATAACAGGTGTACATCACTACAGACAGTTTTTATTTATTTATTTTTTCAGCAGGTTATCACTGTATGGTCCATAATGGTCTTGAATTCACTGTGTAGCCCTGGTGGGTACTGCCACATCTGGCTAATTTTCATTGTGGTTATTAGGAAATCAAACCCAGGGCTTTGTGTACAGTAGGCAAGTGTTCTATCTAACCTGTAACCCTGACCCTTGAAATTTATGTCATCCCCAGCAGTCTGCAAAGCTGAGGCTGGAGGATCACAAGTTTGAGTCCTGTGTGGTCATTTAAAAACTTCGTGAGACCCTGTCTCAAACCAAAAATAAAAATGGACTCAGTATGTAGCTTAGTTCAAAGGCTCTGGATTCAATCCCTGTACCACCACCACCACCATAAAAAAAAAAAAATTGCTTGTTAAGCTTACCCTTTGCAGTTTAGTGAGACCCTGCTCCAAAGTAATTTTTTTATTTTTTTGAGCTGTGTTGTCCAGGCTGGTCCTGAACCCACTATTGAGCCTAGGCCTGCTAAAACACACGGCAGTTCTCCTGCCTCAGCCTCCCTGGTGCTGGAGTTACAGGCATGAGGCACTATATCCAGTTTATGTGGTGCTGGGTAATGAAACTCTGGGCCTTGTGGCTGCTAGGCAAGTGCTGTAACTGCTGTGCTATTCTTCAAGACCCCTTGCCACCCCGCCTTTTTTTTTCTACTTTTTTTTTAAACTTACACAGCATGGCCTAGAGGACACCAGCACCACCACACCTGAATGGCGTGAGGCAGGGGTTTGGGAGCTGATGGTGGGCCAGATTCCATACCCCTGCCTTCCTCACCCCTGCCTTCCAACGGGAGGGTAGGGGGTGGGAAGAGGTGAGGAGCCCCTGGGCAGGACCGGAAGAGTGGTTCCATTCACCATGAATGTCTTTCTCTCCCCTGGTGCAGCTTAGGCCCAGTCCAGGAGAGCACCGTGCTACCAACTGATCTTTTTTTTTTCTTTATGAGATAAAGTCTCCCTCTAGTCCAGGCTTGTCTTGAATTTATAGCAGTCCTTCCTGCCTCAGCCTCCTGAGTGCAGGGATTACAGGTCTGTGCTGTCATACTTGGTTTATGTGGTGCTGGGAATCAAACTCTCGCTTTGTGCTTGCTAAGCAAGTGTTCTAACTTCTGTGATATTCTTTTAGCCCCTTGCCTGGAACTCTTGCCAGTTCTCCTGCTTTAGCACCCTGGATGCTGAAATTAGAGGCCTGGCACCAGCATTACCTGATAATTTTATGTGGTGCTAAGGGATCAAACTCAGAGCCTTGTGCATGCTAGGCAAGAGCTCTAACCACTGAACTGTGCCCCCAGTCCCTCAAGGTAATAGATAAAAATGCTTTGGGGGTGGCTCAGTGGATCAGTTTCTAGCACAGAGGTTGTGGAGGAGGGGTAAAGTTGCTAAAGCTAAACCTGGAGGATACTCACAATTTGGTAGTGGGGAGATGGAGCTGATACAGGAGACAAAGTACACAGATGGAAAGGTTCTTGGTCTGTGTAGGGATAGCTTAGCAGGTCCTGGTGGAGCCAGGTCTTGTGAAGGATGCAACAGCAACACTGTTTTCAAACTGTCATTTGTCTTGGTGTCTAAGGGTCCTTTCAGAAGAGCAGGTGGATACCTCTTTTATAAACAACATTGTCCTCCTGGGATTCACTGCAAGGGAACTCGCCATTCCATGAGGCTGCAAGTACAGTAATGCTTACTGTACGATTTTGGTAGGAGGCCTGGAGGCAACCTAAGTGTTCCACACTGGCACAGGATAGAGAAAGGGATAGATTCGCACACCGTGGCGTTAAGCAACCAAACCAGCCAAATAATTATGTATGTAATCATATAATATAAATGGGCCCTTCCAAATGTAAAAAGCATTTTATACAACTAGGAATCATGTTGTAAAGGAGATGCATGTATGAAGCAGTATTGGGCTGGGGCCTTTGCTCAGTGGTTGGATTGTGTGCCGAGCAAGTGCAGGACCCTGGGTTTGGTTCCCCAGCATAAACCAGGTGTGGTGGTGTGCATTTGTAATCCTAGCACTTGGGAGGCTGAGGCAGGAAAATTCCCATTAGTTGGAGGCCAGCCTGGACTACATAGTGAGTTCAAGACCAGCATGGAGTACAGAGCAAGATCCTTTTTTGTAAAAAAGAAAGAAATGAATGAAAAAGAAAAACAATATTGGGCTGGCAGTAATACTCAGTTGTTAAATCGCTTGCCTAACCTGTGTAAAGACTAGTGTTTGGTTCTGCACCACCATATAAAAATTAACTCAGTGTAGTAGTGCGTATCTGTAATCCCAACACTGAGGAGCCCGAGGCAGGAGGATCACAGTGAATTCGAGGCCAGTAGGGGCTACAGAAAGAGAACCTGTTTCAAACATATACATACTCACTCTAGCACACGCACCCAGTAAAGTAAAGTAATTATTAGAAGGTTTGTGTTAGAGGAAGATGGAATAAGAGTGAGATATGCATATACGCAGATAAATAGCAATAACTAGTGTATGACTGGTGCCAGGCCTCTAATTTCAGTGTCAGGCGTAGTGCACACCGGTACCGCAGCACTATTAGAAGCTGAGCAGGAAGATTGCAATTTAGTGACGCTCTCTAAATATAAATATAAAGGGCTGGGGATATAGGTCAGTGTGAAGGCCCTGGGTTCCATCTCCAGTTCCATAAAACAAAACTCCAATAGTAAAAGTCACAGAGATTATCTTCAGTTCAACAATTTTTTTTTTTTTTAAATAGGGTCTGATTGTAGTTCAGCTTGTTTTTGAACTCCCTCTGTAGCCCATGCTGGCCTTGAATTCATGGTAATCCTGCCTCAGCTTCCTACATGCTGGGATTACAGGCATGTGCTACCAACCCCACTTCATGTGGTGCTGGAGAATCAAACCTAGGGCCTTATCCTTGCTAGGTAAGCTCTCTAATCACTGAGCTATGTCCCAACTCCCCCACCCCCCATTTTTATTTATTTATTTATTTTTGAGATCAGGTCTGGCTCTGCAGTCCAAGCTGATCCAGAACTCAGTATGTAGCCCAGGCTGCCCTTAAAGTCATGGCAGTTCTGCCTCAGCCTCCTGAGTCCTGGGATTACAGGCGTGTGCAACCATGTCTGGTTTATGTGGTCCTGGGGAATCAAAACTCAGTACCTTGTACTTGCTAGGCAGGCATTCTAACCACTGTGCTATTTCTCCAGTCTGGTCCCCCCCCCCCCCAATTTTTTTTTTTTTTTAATTGTAGTTCAGCCTGGTCCTGAATTCACTGTAGCCTAGGCTGGCCTCAAACTCATGGCAGTCCTCCTGCCTTCATCTCCTGAGTGCTGGATTACAGGTGTGTACCAGCATGGCCGGCTTATGTGTTGCTGGGAATCAAACCCAGGGCTTTGTGCTTGCTAGGCAAGTACTTTAACCGCTGTGCTATTCTTCCTTCCCCAACCCCTGCCAAATATTTTTTAATGCAGCCATTGGTGTATTTTGCTAGGCAAAGTGATGCATGACTGCAGTCTCAGCTGCCTGGGAGTGTGAGGCAGGAGGGTCACAAGTTGGAAGCCAACCTGGGCAGCTAATGACATGCTTTCTCTTACTAAAAGAAAAAAAAATGGCCTGGCTGCTTGGCACAGGCTGAGACAGGACGACTGCTGTGTGTTGGAGGCCATCCTGGGTTATGGAGGCCGAAACAGGAAGATTGCTTTGAGTCCAAGGCTAGCCTGGGCTCCAGAGTGAGACTCTTGTCTCAAAAAAAGAAAAAGTTATGAAACATGAGCCTTCAATGAGGAAGCAAAAGGCCACCTAGTGTTGAAGTGCTTGAGTGTAAAGAGTGGACTGAAGAGCCATCCCCAGAGTTCTTTATAGGGTCTTACTGCCCAGAGGCCTCTCAGACATGAGCAGTGACTGTCCAACTCCCATATCCTCTTTTTCCCTGTCTAGCTCTTAGAACAAGCCCTGGTGATTGAGGAGCAGCTGCGCAGGGCCGCTTACCTGAACATGTCGGAGGACCCCTCGCACCCTTCCATGGCCCTCAACACCCGCTTTGCGGAGGTGGAGTGTTTGGCGGAAAGTCATCAGCACCTGTCTAAGGAGTCGATGGCAGGAAACAAGCCAGCCAATGCAGTCCTGCACAAAGGTAGCCCGTGGCTCTCCCGCCTCCTCCAGGTTGACCCTCCCCAGTCTGCTGTGCCGCTTCCCTCCCCTAACGACCAAAACATCCGTGTACTTGAGAGCGTGAAGCTCTGGGCCTTTGTACTGAGCTAGGTACCCCGCCAGTTACTATTTTTGATGGAGTGACCAAGTTGCCCAGGCTGAGCTTGAACTTGCCTTAGCTTCCCAGAGTGCTGTAATTATTGGCATGAGCCATTGGGCCTGGCTCGTCCATATTCTCTCTCTCTCTCTCTCTCTCTTTCTCTTTCTCTCTCTCTCTTTGAGATTGGGTCTCACTTTGTAGCCTGGGCTGATCTTGAACTCATGTAGTCCAAGTTGGCCTCAAACTCTTGGCAGTGCTCCTGCCTTCAGTTTTCCAGGTGCTAGAATTACAGGTGTATACCACCATGACTGGTTAGTTTTTATGTGGTGCTGGGGGATCAAACCTAAGGCCTTATGCATGCATGTTAGGCAAGTGGTATAACTGCTAGGCTATACCCACTGCCTCCCCATCTGGATATTTCTTGCCCCAAACCTTTCTCAGAGCCTCTTAGGGAGCTCAGGATATGCTGAGTTTCTTTTGACTCGGAGTCATTCAAGGGCAGTAGTTCTCTGACTCTTAACTCTTAATGTATTCAGGTTCTCGACTTGGAAAACAAAGCCTAATTAACAGTGTCATCTGGGACACTTCAGAGGTGGCTTCAGGTGACTTAAGATGCCTTTAAGTTCTAGACTCCTTCCAGTATTTTGTTTCTAATTAAAGTAAAACATCATGTGGAGGTGGAGGGGAAGATGAGGAAAGGCTGTTACAAAGGAAGTGGGAGACAGATGCAGAGGCAGGGAGGAAGATAAAGACCAAGGGAAAAAATGTGAATAAGCTTCTTGGGGGTTGGGGAGTTGTTCAGTGGTTAGAGTGCTCACCTAGCAAGCATAAGGCCCTGGGATTCCTCAGCACAAAGAAGCTGAGCGTGGTGGCACATGCTTGTAATTCCTGCATTTGGGAAGCTGAGGCAGAAGGACTGCATGAGTTTGAGGCCATCTTGGGCTACACAGTGAGTTTAGGACCAGTCTGGACTACAGAGTGGGACTGTATCTCAAAAAAAAAAAAAAAAAGAAAAGAAAAGAAAAGAAAAGAAAGAATAAGCTTCTCTGGAAAAGTGGAGGAAATAATGATAGTGGTCAGCAAGAGACAGTGAGGGTTGGCAACTTTAAAAAGCAGAGAATTGTAGCTAAGCTAACGTAACCTGTCATCCCAGCACTTTGAGAGGGTGAGGCAGGATGATTACAAGTGCAGGCCCAGCCTGGGCAATATAAAGACTTTTTGAGACACTATCACCAAATCAAAAATAAGAACAAGCTGAGGATGTAGCTCAGTTTAAAGTCCCTGTGATTGCTCTCCAGGGTCACAAAAAAAGTAAGTAAACTAGAGGATGGTGGACAACTGGAATTGGAATATGAGAGACAGGAAGAGCATGCTAGAGTCACAGTCAAGTGACTGGCAACAGCCAATAACATGGGACAGTCTCTTGGGTCATTAAAAAGTAGAGGGTCTGGTGCCCTCGGGTGCACAAAGGGAGCTCTATTCTCCCACCCCTCCCCCCCAAAGCTCACCACCTTTTTTGTTTTTCTCTCTGCAGTTCTGAAACAACTGGAAGAGCTGCTTAGTGACATGAAAGCTGATGTAACGCGACTCCCAGCAACCATTGCCCGAATTCCCCCAGTTGCTGTGAGGTTACAGATGTCTGAGCGGAACATTCTCAGCCGCCTTGCCAACCGGGCGCCGGAACCGCCCCCACAGCAGGTAGGACCTTTGCCCTGTGCTATCTCTTCCTACAGCACAGTTCTGCAACTTATAACGTACCCGTTCCTGTGGTTCTTAGTTCTCTGACTGCCAATAGCCAGGCCATCATTATGTCCCTTGAGGTCATGTGGGGTCCTGGGGTCTAGGGTTGTTTTGTTTTTATTTTTTTGTTTTTGAGACAAGGTCTCACTCTGTAGTTCAGGCTGGTCCTGAACTCACTGTCTTGTCCAGAATGGCCTCAGATTGACAGCAGTCCTCTGCCTCAGCTGCCCGAGTTCTGGAATTACAGGCATCTGGCACCATACCCAGCTAATTTTTATGTGGTGCTTTTTGTGGGGGTCAGACTTCGGGTCTTCTGCACCCTAGATAAACACTCTAACCACTGAGATCTACCTCTAGCTCTTGGTCTGGGATTTTGACTCTTCCATTTCTTCCCATAGGTGGCCCAGCAGCAGTGAAGGATTGGTGAGAGAGACCCACTTCCATAGTTGAGCCTGGACCTTCCTCACTTCCTGTTGTCCTGGCTTCTCCCCTGAGGGCCTGAGAAACCCTGGCCTTCTGCCCATCTCATGTTGTAAAGGAACAGCCCCTTGGGCTCACTGGGGATGGGGAGGGAGTGAGGGCAGAGGTGTTCTTCCTGCTGGAGAGACAGCAGCAGGGCGCAGGCGCCATCTGCGGGGAGCTGGCAGGCTGGCCTGGACCCTGGCTTCTCCCCACTGTAACGTCTGTTACACACAAACTATTGTGGGTTCCTGCCAGGCTTGAAGAAAGTGATCTGAATTTCTTCCTCCTTTTGGTTTTATTTTGTTGTTTTATTTTTTGTGTTTTCTCCTTTTTTTGTGGGGGGTTATTCAGAGTGGGCCGGGCCCCTGGGTGAGACACAGCTACCTCTGTTGGCATCTTTTTAATACCAGGAACCCAGCGGCTCCAGCCCTTGAGCGGCTAAACTGAAATAAAGTCAAAAAACAAACAAAAAAAGGAAAAAGAACCAAAAGCATAAAAAGCCACAGCAAATTTCTTGATGAAAAATTGAAAATAAAAGTTTCCTTGTATTTTAGTGCTCTGGTTCGGTGTGGGTGTAGATGCCGGGGTGGGGGTGAGTGGGCACTGGAGGAGCCCCAGAAGCTGTGCCTGCAGAGTCATGTTTTGTGTGCTCCCACAAGGATAAAAAGGGGAGGCTTGGAATTCACGTGTACCGCTGCTTCCTGGCTCTGGGACCTGGTTTTAACTTCTGGGCAGCAGATTTCTCATGCATAAATAAAGTTATCTACCTCATAGGATTGAGAAGATAAAAACCAGTGGAAGTGCTTCCAACATTTTTTTTTTTTTCTGTCCTGAGTTCAAACCCAAGGCCTTGTATCTCCGTGCCCCACCAGAGACTTCCTTGGCTCCCTTAGCCTTTTTTTTTTTTTTTTAATTTATGTATCCCTCCCTTTTCCCTCCCCCCATTTCTTTTCGGTCTCCACACAATCCATCTTCTGTATCTTACATTTTTTATGATTTGGTTTCCTCAGAGAAGCCATATGGTAACAGTCTGATTCATTTCACTGAGCATAGTGGTCTCAAGGTGCATCCATTTTTCTATAAATGACTCAAATTTGTCAGTGGCAGAGTAGTACTTCATTTTATATATATATATATACACACACACACACACACACACATATATATATATATCACATCTTTATCCAGTCATCTGTACTTTGTCATACTGGCTTCCAAGATTATTATAAATTGTGCTGCTATAAACATGGGTGTGCATGTATTGCTATATAGTGTGATGACTTCAGCTCTTGGGAAGATACCAAGGAGAGGTATAGCTGGTGAAAATGGAATGTCAATTTTCAGTTTTCTGGAGAATCTCCATACTGATTTCCATAGTGGTTGTACCACTTTACAGTCCAAACAGCAACGTAGGAGGCTTCTCTTTTTCCCCACAGCCTTGCCAGCATGTTTTCTGAGTTTTTAATAGCTGCCATTCGTGCTGTAGGTAGATGGAAATTCAGTTTTTTAATTCACATTTCTCTGATTCTTAGCCTTCCTTTGAAGAAAGGCTCAGGTGTCTTTTTTTTTTTTTTTTTGCGACAGGGTCTTGAACTCACTATGTGATCCAGACTGGCCTTGGACTCAGCAGTCTTCCTGCCTCAGCCTCCCGAGTGCTGGGATTACAGGCATGTGCCACCACACCAGGCTTTATGTGGTCCTGGGGAATCAAAATCAAGGTCTTGAGATTGCCAGGCAAACTCTTTTAACTGCTGTGCCATTTCTTCAGCTTTTCTTTTTAAAACTACATTGAGTGAAACTTGCCCTCTCCCTGCCATCCCCAGTTTCGAGCTTTGGGAAACTTCATGAAAGATGGTGACAGCCAGCATCCGTGAGGCCTTTCTTACGAAAGGGGAGGTGGGGCTGGGAGACAAAGCTCCGTGATTATGGACCTTGCCTGGGAAGAGGCCCCGTTCTGGCACCAAGTAACAGCGGGGCTTCCCGGTGCATGCCTGCCATCCCAGCACTCAGCCGGCTGAGGCAGGATTGCCCTGAGTTCTAGGCCAGCGTGAGCTACATAGTGACTTCAGAACTAACCTGAACTACAGAGTCAGACCCTGTCTCAAAAAAAAAAAAAAAAAAAAAAATGACGGTAAGTGGTCCCATCATCTCGAGACGGGATAATTCGGGTAAGCCCCGGATGGGGATTTGGGGGGGTGGGTAGGACTGTCGGGCCCTAGTTGGGTGGGGGCAGTAATGGATGACTTTTAGGCGTCGGCAAAGATTCAGCACCCTCGGAAAGAAGGGCGCCATAGTGAACTCAAAGCCAGCCTGACTTACACAGCGAGACCCCGTCTCAAGAAGGGGGAAAGTAATGGCAGGAGATGGGTCCCATCACCCTGAGGCTGGATAGCTGGGGAAGCCGGGGGCAGGGCAAGGGGCTGGGGGGCGGGACTGCCAGGCCCTGGTTAGGGGGAGGCAGTACGGGATGGCTTTTAGGCACCGGCAGACAGCGAGCACCCTGGGGGAAGAGCGGGTGAGACGTCAGTCACCACCCAGTTGCTCCAAGCCGGCGGGAGCGCAGGATTCCACGTTCCCGCCGCTTCGCGCGTCCCCGGGCCGCAGCCGGAAGGGGCGGGGCGGGGCTGCGCGTTCCGCGCATGCGCGTCCTCGCCCGGGGCGTCCCCGCGCCTCTCGGAGTGCACGTGGAGCTGCGCCTTCCGCCGAGTCGCGTCCGGGTCCTGGGCCCACTGTGGGTGAGCCGAGGCCGGGGCTGGGTGTGCGGAAAGTCGGGGGCGGAGGGTGGTCGCACTGACCTGCAGGGGCGGAGGTAGGCTTCACTGCAGGGCGAGCGCCGTCAGCGCGGGCCTAGAGGGGCTGTCGGGGCCCTTTCCCCACTCAGTACCGCTCAGCCCACTGCCTGGTTCCCCCAACACGCCAATGTTGCCCGCCCCCTCCTTTCCTCCAGTGCCATGGGGCGCAAGTTGGACCCTACGAAGAAGGAGAAACGCGGGCCGGGCCGAAAGGCCCGAAAACAGAAGGGCGCCGAGACAGAACTGGCCAGATTCTTACCTGCGGGTGAGGTGCACTTCCCCGGGCGCCTGTGCCTTGTGATCTCCCCTTCTGGTCTGCGCTCACTGTTCAGGGGCACCCTTCTTGTAGGCGTTATTAGGACAGGAGCAGTGTCACAGTGTTGAGAAGTAGGAAGCGTGCAGCTGGAACGTGAGTTCCCGGGCAAGGAGAGCGTTCAGAGAAGGGGACTCTTACACAGCGTTTAGAAAGTGTTTGCATGGCCTGGAAGAATGGCACAGCGGTTGAAGCACTTCCGTTACAAGCCTAAGACAAGGAAGGCCCCGAGTTCTCTTCTCCAGTACAGCATAAAGCTGGGCGTGGTGGCGCGCGCCTGTAATCCCAGCATTTAGGAGACTGAGGCTGGCCGATTGTCCTGAGTCCAAGGCCAGCCTGGGCTATAGGGCAAGACCCGGTCTCAAAAAGAAAGAAAGAAAGAAAGAAAAAATTGTTTGCAAAGCTGGGCTTTGGAAAATGAGTAACATTTTAGTCAGTGGGAGTTGGGAAAGAGACAGGTTAGTGTTCTAGGAAGGGATGGAGATGGAAAAGGGTGGTTTGAATTATACATGGAGGACTGACTGTGGGAAAGACACTTACCAGGCCTTTGCACTGGATGCTGGGTAAAAGTTACAAGTTACTGAAGTACTAGATGGCTTCCCTGAACTCTGACCACATGCTATTGCTTGGTCCTCTTAGAGCCTTGTGGGAAAGAAGCTGTTAAAGAAATGGAAGCTGGAGGTTTAGTGACTCTCAGTATTTATTGAAGTAGCAAGGCTGAAACTCATACTTTGAGTTTCTTGGAGAGCGTAGAAAACAGCACTTGTGAAGTAAAATCTGCAGTTGGTAACTGAGTAAATTGAGAATAAAGGAAAAGGTAGAAATAAAATTCGAATCTATATTGCTTTCAAGCTGGACCTGGTGATGCAGGCCTGTAATCCCAGCACTCTGGAAGGTGAGGCAAGAGGATTACAAGTTTTGAGCCCACCCTGAGCTGTTCAGCAGCTTTATGAAACTCCATCTCAAAATTAAAACTGAAAAATGGGTTGGAGTGTAGCTCACTGTGAAGGCCTTAGGCCAATCTCCAGTACTGCAAAAAAGCAGAATACAAGCCTCGCGCGCGCGTGCGTGCGTGCATTTGTCAAAATAGTGATTGTTTGCAGCCCAGGAGAAGGTCCAGTTTCGATTTTTAAAGAATTTTTATATTTGCAGTGCTGGGGATTAAACTGAGTTCCTTCACACTGAGCTATATTCTTAGCTCCTTACCCCCTTATTTTATTTTTTAAAACAGGGTCTTGCTCTGTAGCTCAGACTGGTCCTGAACTCACTATGGAGCCCAGGCTGCTCTTGGACACATGGTGGTCCTCCTGTCTCAGCCTCCTGAGTGCTGGGATTACAGGTGTGTGCCACCACGCCCAACTTATGTGGTGCTGGGAAGTCGAACTAGGGTACTTAGTGCTTGACTTTAACTGCCAAGCCGTTCCTCCAG
Organism: Ctenodactylus gundi; assembly: GCA_004027205.1. Classification (NCBI taxonomy): domain Eukaryota; kingdom Metazoa; phylum Chordata; class Mammalia; order Rodentia; family Ctenodactylidae; genus Ctenodactylus; species Ctenodactylus gundi. Next base: position 53,764 of record PVKB01005026.1, on the reverse strand, counting down.
ACCCCCCCCTTTTTTTTTTGTCTGAGATTAGGTCTCACTAAGTTGCCCAGGCTCAGCTCAGTCTCCCAGAGTGCTGAGATTACAGGCCTCTGTCACTGTGCAGATTTAGTTATTCAGCAGTCAGACAAGTAGTCCGTGACCTTTGTCATGTGTGCTTCCTTCATTTTTGTTTTAAATGGTGCTGGAGCTTGAACCCAGAGCCCTGTGCTTACAAAGCATATACTCTGTGTGCCTGCCCTTCGCATCTTTGATCTAGCGCCTAGTAAAGTCCTGAGGGGCGAGTTACACACTCCTCCATTTCTTCGTTTATTTATGTTCTTTGTGCTGCATAGGAGTGAACCTAGGTCCTCGCACGTGCTAACCTCATGTGCCGTCCATCCCCACATCCCCAGCTCTCTCTGCTCCCTTTAGTTACTGTGCTGATTTTCTTCCCGTGTGTTTTTGCTCCCATGTTTTTTTCCTGTAATTGCATATTCTGCCTTTTATTTTGAAACAGCCGATGATGAAAATTCCAAGAGGCTGTCTAGTCGTGCTCGAAAGAGGTACGTGTGGATGTGCAGATGTACCCAGGTTAAATGGGTTGATACTCAGCTCTAGCTTCCTGGAGATTAGGTGGGGAGAAGAGCTAATTGTGAACTGTCTCATTTTCTTGTGATGGGCACGGGCAGAGCTGGAGTTATGTTTCTATATACTTGCTTTTTAATGTATTTTTTTCAGGGCAGCCAAGAGGAGGTTAGGATCTGTCAAACCTTCTAAGACAAATAAATCCCTTGTGACCAAACCATTGCCTGAAAAGCTACCAGCAGGTCAGTAAAAAGAGGAGCTGAGTCTGCTTGTGGAGTCCTAGGCTTTGGATAGAGAAAGGCTCCCTGTGCATTGGTGGAGTGAAGGGAGCAGCTGGAGGCCACTCTTAGGGGTGGAAGGGATGGGCCACATTGATGTGGTTGTCCTTAGTCCAGGCTTAACATCCTTGGGGACCTCTGCAGGAGCAGTGCAGACCCCTGGGAAGAAGGATGCTGAGTCCTTCGTTAACACTGCTCGTGGTAAGAAGCGTCCAGCACCAGCTCCCAGCAGTGATGAGGAAGAAGAGAAGGAAGACTCTACAGAATATGGCTCTGTGGAGCCAAGGGGCCTCTGGGACTCTGAGGACAGTGATGCTGATATGATAGACGACTATGGAGCTGACTCCAGCTCAGAGGATGGAGGTGAAAAGGTGAGAGTCACTTCTCTAGGCATCAAAACACAAGTGTATCTTTGCTGCTGCTGCTGCTGCTGCTGCTGCTGCTGCTTCTTCTTCTGCTTCTTCTTCTTCTTCTTCTTCTTCTTCTTCTTCTTCTTCTTCTTCTTCTTCTTCTTCTTTTTTGGAGACAGGGTCTCACTCTGCTTCCCAGGCTGGTACTGAACTCACTTTGGAGCCCAGGCTGGTCTTGGACTCTGGGCAGTCCGCCTGCCTCAGTCTCCCAAGTGCTGGGGTTACAGGCGTGCACCACCACACCCAGCTGTATGTGGTGCTGGGGAATTGAACCCAGGGCCTTGCATTTGCAAGGCAAGCACTTTAACCTGCTGTGCCATTCCTCCAGCCCCTATTTCCAGATTTTTTTTTTTTTTTTTTTGAGACAAGGTCTCACTCTGTAGTCCAGGCTGGTCCTGAACTGTGTATCCCAGGTTGGCCTGAAACTCTCCTTACTGCTGGTATTATAGTCGTGTGCCACCTCATCTGGCTTTTGTGGTGCTAAGGAAGTGAAGGGGGGGTGGGGTTGGGGTTTGGGCTTGTTAGGCAGGCACTCTAGCTGCTGAGCTACACCGCAGACTATCCAGATTCTTGAGACTACCCCCCCAGTGACAAGGATAACCTGATTGGAATAAAAGGATTCTACTGTGCCTTCTTGCTCCCCGCTGCAATGATGTCCTGTCACAAAGCATGCACAGGTTTAACAGAACCATAGGGTAGATAGAGCATTTTAAAAAGTGAAAGAGCTGGGCATGGTGGCACATTTGTAATCTCAGCATTTAGAAGGCTGAGGCAGGAGGATTGATATGAGTTTGAGGGTAGCCTGTAAGACAGAGAAAGACCCTGTCTCAAAAACAAGTAGAAAGGGAGCTGGAAGAATGGCATAGAAAGGCCCTGAGATTGATTCCCCAACACCACATAAAGCCATGCGCACACCTGTAATCCCAGTACTAGGGAACCTGAGGTAGGATTGCTATGAGCCCAAGGCCAGCTTGGGCTACATATTGAGCTCAGGACCAGCCAGGGCTTCAATGCACGATGCTGTCTCAAAAAAAAAAAAAGAAAAAAAAAAAGGTAAAAAGGGCAGTATAATGAACCCTTTTAATCCATCATGTAGTTTCAGCAGTGCCCAATGTGATGGCAGATCTTTCATCTTTCTCTTTTTTGATGTTGGGGATCAAACCCAGGGCCTCGTGCTGCCAGCTTGCATTCTGCCGCTGACCCCTGCCACCAGGTCCCTGTGTCTGACCTTACCCTTCCACTTGCCTGTGCGCTTCTGAGGGTCAGCGTCCCGTTGTATTGGGGAAAGCACAGTGCGGGTGGCAGGGAGGGCGGCGGGCTCATGTCACGGCCCTCTTGTCTCTTGCTTCAGTTGCTGCCCATTGAGAGAGCTGCTCAGAAGCAGAAGGCCCACCAGGAAGCTGCTTCCAGGTAAGTTTTGGGAACTTGCGGTTTGTGTTTGTGTGTGGATAAGTATTTTATTTTGTCTTGTTTTTGGGGACTGAGGATTAAGCCCGAGGCCTTCACACTGCACTATATCTCCAGCCTATTTTACAGTTTTGATTTAGAGACAGGGTCCTTCTGAGTTGCCCCAACTGTGTTTGACTTATCCTCCTGCCTCAGCCTCCCTAAGTGCTGGATCACTAGCCTATGCCAGTCATCCCAGCTGAGTTCTGGGAACTCTGGATGCAGTATTGGCGACAGCTCTGATAAAGGAGGGGGTATATTGTTGTGGTCTGCGAGTCACTGTGCCTAAACTGTTTCTAGGGGACAGTGGAGTGAGGAAGAGACAGATGAAGAAACCTATGAGGAGGAAGATGAAGAAATGTCTCCCGAGTCAGGCCCCCTAAAGGATGAGGAGGCAGACGGGGGTCTGCAGATCAATGTGGACGAGGATGAGCGGTTTGTGCTGCCCCCTGCCGGGGAGATGGAGCAGGATATCCTTCCAGCACTAAGCCTGCCTAAGGGCAGGAGGAAGGCACTGCAGGGTGGGAGCACTGGGACCTCAGGCAGAGGCAGCTGTTCCTTAATGGGCTCACATGACCAGGCTCCAGACCTGCAGCGAGTTCACAAGCGGATCCAGGATATAGTGGGTGTACTGCGTGATTTTGGGGCCCAGCGAGAAGAAGGTCGGTCTCGTTCTGAGTATTTGACCCGGCTGCGGAAGGATCTGGCTACGTACTACTCGTATGGAGACTTCTTGCTTGGCAAGCTGGTGGAGCTCTTCCCTGTGGCAGAGGTGTGCTGCTGCCAGCATGACTGCCTCGCCTTTACCCTGTTCCCTATTTCTCTTTTTCCTGACTCAATTCCTGCTCCCTTGTTCCCCTAGCTGATAGAGTTCTTGGAAGCAAATGAGGTCCTTCGGCCCGTCACCCTCCGGACCAACACCTTGAAAACCCGACGCAGAGACCTTGCTCAGGTAAAGTGTTAGCGGTGAGTGTGTCTATATAGTCTGTGGTGTGTTTTTGTAAACAATAAAAAATGTGTCTTAGGGAGGGATCAACTTATGCTTACCAGAGCATTGTCCTGTTTTGTCCTGCCTGGGTGGCTTCTTTAGATCTAACCAGAATTTTTTTTTTTTTTTTTTTTTTTGAGGAAAGATCATGCTCTGTAGACTAGGCTGCTCCTAAACTCACTATGGAGCCCAGGCTGGCCTTGGACTCAGGCAATCCGCCTGCCTCAGTCTCCTCAGTGCTGGGATTACAGGCATGTACTACCATGCTTGGCTTTGTGTGGTGCTGGGGAATCAACTCAGGGCCTTGCACTTGCTAGGCAAGTGTTTTAACCACTGTTTCATTCCTCCAGCCCCAGGACCTAAGCAGACCGTTACGAACATGGTCCTGGGCCAGGCCCAGCCTGGGCAGTTTAGTGACTTAGTGAGATTCTGTCTCAAAATCAAAAATAAAAATGGGCTAATGAAGTTCCTGGGCCTGATACCCTCTAACAAAAGGTGGCACATGCCTGTAATCCCATACTCTAGAGGATGAGGCAGGAGGATTGCTGTAAGTTCAAGACCAGCTTGGGTTACATAGTGTGTTCAGGACCAGCCTGAGCTAAAGAACAAGACCTGTGACAGGGGGAAAAAAATAAAGGTAGAAACCAGATGTAGTGGCATAGGTCTGTGATCCCTCTGGGCAGCTGAGGTAGGAGAATTACAGGTTCAACCCTGCCTGGTCTGTTTAGTAACTTAATGGACCCTGTCTCAAGTGAACAATGAGGAGGGACTGGGGATGTAGCCCAGAGTGCAGGTCCTGTGTTCAGTCCTTAGTGACAAAGAAGAAAAAAGCAAAGCTGAAGGCGTTGCACTCAGGAGAGTGTCTGCCTAGCATGTTCAAGGTGCTGGGTTCCATCAGCAGCATTGCAAAGAAGAAAAGGACAGGGTACCATGGACAGGAGGAGTCCAGGAGTCGTGGAATGTGGACTCACTGGTGGAGCCGCTGCCCTTGTTCTCGCCACGAGGTTTCTGGGTAGAATAGCATGTGTGGTTTTTCACTCTTCTCCTTTGTCTTCAGGCACTCATCAATCGGGGGGTTAACCTGGATCCTTTGGGCAAGTGGTCAAAGACTGGACTCGTGGTGTATGATTCCTCGGTGCCCATTGGTGAGTGTCCCCTGCCCTACAGCCTTTCCCTGTCCTTGTCCCAGCATGTCTCATAGGGTGGTTGTCCTTCACAGGTGCAACTCCTGAGTACCTGGCGGGGCACTACATGCTGCAGGGAGCATCCAGCATGTTGCCTGTCATGGCCTTGGCGCCCCAGGAGCATGAGCGGATCCTGGACATGTGCTGTGCCCCTGGAGGGAAAACCAGCTACATAGGTATGAAAAGAGCAGGTCAGGCAGCTGCATCCAGCACACTGCTTTTCAAAGTCAGTGAGTAGCCAGGCCTGCTGGCGTAGGCCTATGATTTAGCGTTCTGGGAGGCTGAGTCAGGGAGATCACAAAACTCAGAGGGGTTGGTGACTCCCTAATGCACATAGATCTCCGTATAGGCAGCCAGCAGAGTGAGGGGCAGTTTCTGCAGCTGGTCTGGGACTGTGCTAGCTGTGTCACACTTCCTGCCCATCTGGCCTGGACAGTTCCCTCGTTCCGTTCTGTCCTCCAGAGCATGGGCTTGTAATTGCGTTTGAGTTGCCTTTTTGGTGATGCCCGTGTCGGGAAGATGTGATGCATTTGGAAGACCTTGGCGGTGTTGAGTGTGTAGTAAACTGCCTGGCATGTGCAAGCTGCTGGGTTCCATTACCAGCGCTGCAGAGAAGGAAAGGAAAGGGTACCATGGATGATGGGAAGAGTCCAGGAGCCGTGGGTTATTTATTTAGCTGTAATGGGTATTAAACTCACCGCTTTCACATTGTGCTGTATCCCAAGCCCTTTTTAGTTTTGTTTTTTAAAGACAGGATCTCACTAAGTCATTTAGTTTCCCAGGCTGAGGGCTGGAGGAATAGCTCAGTGGTTAAAGCTCCTTGCCTAGGAAGCTCAATACCTGAGTTTGATTTCCTGGCACCACATAAGCTGGACACATGCCTGTAATCCCAGAATTCGCCTGTAATCCCAGCACTCGGGAAGCTGAGACGGGAGGATTGCCGTTAGTCCAAGGCCAGCGTGGGCTCCATAGTGAATTCAGGATCAGCCTTTGCTCAGAGACCCTGTCTCAAAAAAAAGGAAGTTTCGCAGGCTTGGCTTGAATTTGTGATTCTTCTGACTCAGCCTCCCAGAATGCTGGGATTCCAGTTCTAGGAGTGTCCCACCACACCTGGCTGTTGACTGTTTTATTAAGTTGTTCCCATTTAACAAAAGGAATTTGGTCTGTAGGGCCAAAAGAATGTCGAGTGAAAATTGGAAGCCACGTTGGCTGGCTTGCTTGGCCCCAGGGGCAGTATGAGCTGGGTAGACTGTACAGTTGGGTAGGCAGAGAATAGGGTTTGTTGGGGGAAAATTTACCTTAAAGGGCTGAGGCTTGGCCTGTGGCCCCTGGGCTGGGTGCAGAGGATCTGGTGCTCAGCCCTGGGGCTTTCATCCCTCTAGCCCAGCTGATGAAGAACACGGGTGTCATTCTTGCCAACGATGCCAATGCCGAGCGGCTTAAGAGTGTCGTGGGCAACCTGCACCGGTTGGGAGTCACCAACACTATTATCAGCCACTACGATGGGCGCCAGTTTCCCAAGGTGAGATTCTCTCTCTGTATATTTTTATTTTAATTTTATTTTTTAAAGTTCTGAGGATCGAGCCTAGGACCTTCACATTGAGCTACATCCCCAACCTATTGTTAATTTTTTGATTTTAAGACAGGATCTTGCCGAGTTGCCTACTCTGGGCTTGAACTTGCAGTCCTTCTGGCTCTGCCTCCCAAAATGCTGGGATTACGGGACTGTCACCACACCCAGCTGACTCTATGGTTCTTCTGAGGCCTTTTCCAATTTCCCTGTCCCTTCCTGACAGTGGGACATTCTGGGCATGTTACAGAACACATCTAACTGCACTACCCTTTTACCTAGGTGGTGGGAGGCTTTGACCGAGTCCTGCTGGATGCTCCCTGCAGCGGCACTGGGGTCATCTCCAAGGACCCAGCGGTGAAGACGAACAAGGTGAGGCAGCTGGTTGGGAGCGGTGGAGAGGAGGGCTCTCATAGAGCTGGAGGGTGGGGCTGGGCCAGCAGGGCTCACCCTCCCAAAATTAGCTGGGTCTCTTTGGGACAGGATGAGAAGGATATCCTGCGCTGTGCTCACCTTCAGAAAGAGTTGCTCCTGAGTGCCATCGACTCAGTCAATGCCGCCTCCAAGACAGGAGGTTACCTGGTCTACTGCACGTGTTCCATCATGGTGAGGCCCAGCCTTGTGGGGCAGGTGGCAGGCATCGCCCTCCTCAGCTCCAGCCTGGCTGAGTGTGCTTGTGTCCCCCCACCTTTTCTTCTGCAGGTAGAAGAGAATGAGTGGGTGGTGGACTATGCCCTGAGGAAAAGGAACGTGCGGCTGGTGCCCACAGGCCTCGACTTCGGCCAGGAAGGTTTCACTCGATTTCGAGAGAGGCGCTTCCACCCGACTCTGCGCTCCACCCGCCGCTTCTACCCCCACACCCACAATATGGATGGTTTCTTTATTGCCAAGTTCAAGAAATTCTCCAATTCTCTCCCACAGGCCCAGACAGGTAAACGATCTGTTCTTTCTCCCATTCCTTATCACCTGTACTCTTTTTGCTCTTTGTCTATTTTTAGACAAAAGTGTGATTGCTGGGAAGGTAAAATGACATTTACTTATCCTAGCCCCTGTGTGTTTGGATGAGAATCCTTGAGGTTGCCCCCTAGAAAAGTTCGGGAGCCTTGAATTCCATTTGAATAGGTTAAAGTGTAAAACGGGGCCTGGTAGTGCAGGCCTGTAATTCTAGCACTCTAGGAGGCTGGGGCAGGAGGATTACAAGTCTGAGCCCATCCTCGTCAATTTAGTAAATTAGGGAGATTGTGTCTCCAATAAATAATAAAAATGTGACCGGAGATGTAGATCAGGCTGAAGGCTCTGTTTTGGTCCCCAGCATCGTTAAAAAAAAAGTTTTCACCCAGGCGGGGGCCTTTTCCCCTACTCTACCTAGTGGCTCTGAGTGGGCAGCACTAAGTGCCTTCCACTTGGAGTTTGTGGTTTCGTTTCCATTGTGGCCTGGATTTCACTTTCTGCTCCTATACCTCTGCTGGTGCGGCATTCTCAGCACTGGGTTGGCACAGCACTCTATGAAACCATCAGCACTTCTTGAGCTGGGTGCAGTCAGTGCATACTGTTCTTGAAGCCATCTTGAGGCTGGCTGGATCTTAAGGGAAAGGAAGTTTTCTGAAACATGTTTGAGATCTCTGCATGCTGGGATAGAACCCTGGATTTAACTGAAATACAGAAAAGCCTCTCTGAGTATAAACTGTGATTTGTATTGATGATTTTCTTTTTTCCCAGTTCCCCTCTTTTTTTTCTCATGGTGCTGGGACTTGAGCCCAAGGCTTTACACATACATGGCAAGTGCTGTGTCACTAGAGTACACCCTCTGGGTTTCTTTTCTTTTCTTTTTTTTTTTGAGACAAGGTCTTGCTCTATAGTCCAGGGTGGTCTTGAACTTGCTATGTCCCCCAGACTGGCCTCTAACTCACAGAAGTCTTCCTGCCTCAGCCTCCATAGTGCTGGGATTATAGTTATGTGCTGCCATGCCCATTGTATGTGGTGCTGGGGAATCAAACAAAAGGCTTGTGCTTGCTAGACATGCACTGTGATGAACTGTGCCCCAGCACCCTACCTTTTTTTTTTTCTTTCTTTTAAATAGTACCCTTTAAGGCTGGAGGAACGCTAAGTCAGGCGCTAAGTACCCGAGTTCAATTCCGCAGCACCGCATAAACCAGGTGTGGTGATACATACCTGTAATCCCAGTACTCGGAAGGCCAAGGCAGGAGGATAGCATGAATTCAAGGCCAGCCTGGCCTCTATTGTGAATTCAGGACTAGCCTGGGCTACAGAGCAAGACCCTGTCTCCAAAAGTCACATTTAGTGAAGCTTGGTAGTTGGCTTGTAATTCCAGCACTCTGAGAGGCTGAGGTAAGAGGATTGCAAATTCAAGCCCAGGTTGGGTAACTTAGTGAGACCCAATCTCAAAACCAAAACCCAAGTGGGCTGGAGATGTAGCATAGTGTGAAGGCCCTGGCCTCAGTTCCCAGTAGCGCATGCAAAACAAGTCACTTCTGAGTGTTAGTACACAAAAACCATGAGATACAGCAATATAGTCTCTATAGCCTGTTTATCTGTCTTCATGGATGTTTTACTGACTTGTTTGTAATTTTTGTGAGGATGGCATTTCATCAAATCCCCATAAAGAAAAGATTGTCTTCTGATTTAAAAAGTGAAATCAAGTGCTTTAGATTTATTCTGAATGCTGTGACTCACGTCATTATGGGTGTCTTGACATATAATGTCCTCAAGGGGGCACAGCTTCCTCTGTAGAACCTTTATTTTTATTTATTTGTTTGTTTATTCATTCATTTATTTTTGAGACAGGGTCTTGCTTTATAGCCCAGGCTAGTCCTGAGCTTACTATGTAGCCCAGGCTAGCCTTGGGCTCCATGACAATGCTCTTGCTTCAACTCATAAATTCTGGGATTACAGGCAAATTCACTTATTTCTATTGAGATAGGGTCTCACTCTGTAATCCAGTTTGGTCCTGAACATACTATAGAGCCCAGGCTGTATTCAGACTCACGGCAGTCCTCCTGCTTCAGGCTTCCACCACCATGTCCATTTATGTGATGCTGTGGAATTGAACTCAAGGCCTTGCGTTCGCTAGGCAAGCACTCTCAATTGCTGCACTATTCCCGCAACCCCCCTGTGTAGAATCTTTAGATCCTTTCTGCCCAAAGGAAGATTTTGATCTCTTGAGCTAGGCAGTGATACGTGCCTGTAATCCTAGCATGTGAAGGCTGAGGCAGGAGGATTGCTGGGAGTTCAAGGCCAGCCTGGACTACAGAGTGAAACCATGTCTCAAAAAAAAAAAAAAAAAATTGATCTCTTTACATAAGCTCAAATAGGACTTGAGGGAAAGCCAGGTGATACGAATAATATTTATTCAGATAATCAGCTCTTAAGCTCCATTCTAAATATGTGGAACACTTAGCCAAGACATGGTAATTCCCGCCTTTTCTTCTATTGTGGTACTAGGGATTGATGCCAGGGACCTTCACATAGAACTATATCCCCACCCCCACTCCTTTAAAAATTTAATTAATTAATTTTTGAGACAGTGTCTCACTATGCCACTACGTGGCTCATGATAGGCTTGAGTTTGCAGTCTTCTTGCCTAGGCCTCCGCAGTGCCGAGAAGAAAGGCCTGCACCACCTTTAATAACGTGCTTCCCTTGCTGATGTGCAAGACCACTTAACGATGGGGCCCATTTTCTCAAACCGTTTGTTTAATTTTAACCCCAGAAAGTTCTGCACAAAGCACTTCTACTGACATAGATTTGCCAAGCCTGAAGGATCAGGTCACCACCAAGTCTGAGAACGGCAGCCAGCTGGCACAGAAAGCCAAAGGGGTTGTAAAGGCAAAGCCACAGGTGCAGCTACATCCCAAGAAGGCCGCATTTCGGAAGGCAAATGGCGTCTCCAAGGAGGCAGACTCAGAAGTGCCCGCTCTGCCTTGTGTCACAAAGGCCCAAGCTTCCTCCAGGCTGCCAGACAGCAGCCAGCCCCCTGGAAAAGCTGAAGTGAGTAGGCAGCCAAAGATAATTGGGAAGTTAAAGCAACAGGTGTGTAAACTGCAGTCCCCAAAGAAAGCTGCTGCCTTCCAGAAACAGAATGCCCCTGCCCAGGGTGTTGTCATTGAAACACCCGTGGTGCCAGCCCTTCCTGTCTCCCAGGCCACTCCCAGGCCAAAGAATCGCCGTCAGCCACCTGGGAAGATAAAACAGCAGTTACCCCAGCAGCCTTTGAAGAAAGCTCCTTTCCAGAAAGAGAATGGCACCCCCAAGGGACCTACCCCTCCCACTGCCACTCCCCTCAGCTCCAGGCTGCCCCCGCCAGCCAAGAGGAGGAGGTCATCCATGGTGGACAGCCTGCTGCTGCAGCCATAGACGCGGGACCCTATCCTGGCTGCCTCACTTCCGCTGTTGTGGGGTTGGGACTCTATGCCTACACAAGAGATTTAATACACATTTTATTACTTTTGGCTACTGTGTGTTTTTTTTGAGGGATCTGGGTACTGATGACCGGTGGAAGAGTGCGACTGGCCCCCTCCAAAGGGAAGAGCTGGGTGGTACAGAGAAACCAGGCCAGTTTCAGGCTCTTGCCATTCCCCTGGCCCTGTGGGATGACTGGAGGAGGAGCGAGGGTTTCTGGGAGAGAACAGACTTCCAGTCTCAGGGACCCCTGGAGCACGGGAAGACTCAGGCTTTACATCCCTCAGCCTTGGGCCTCACACCCGGAAAACTTAAGGCCTAACCTCCAGTCCGGGCCTTTCATTGGCTCTCTCTGCCCGCCCCCAGCCTCTGCCCCCGCGCCACGCCATGTGATTGGTCGCGCCAGTTCTGCGGGCACCTTATTGGCTCATCTTGCTCGCCGTCTATCCAGGCCCCGGGACTGGGCTCCGTCGCCCGGCAGAAGGTGCAGCCATGAATCCGTTATTTGGTCCAAACCTCTTCCTCCTGCAGCAGGAGCAGCAGGGTCTCGCCGGGCCTCTGGGGGACACGCTGGGAGGGGACCACTTCTCCGGGGGCGGGGACTTGCCCCCGCCGCCGCCGCCGCTCGCCTCTGCAGGCTCCGCTGCCTACTCGCCTCCGGGGCCTGGCCCCGCGCCTCCCGCCGCAATGGCGCTCCGCAACGACCTGGGCTCCAACATCAACGTGCTGAAGACCCTCAACCTGCGCTTCCGCTGCTTCCTGGCCAAGGTGCACGAGCTGGAGCGGCGGAACCGGCTGCTGGAGAAGCAGCTGCAGCAGGCGCTGGAGGACGGTAAGCAGGGCCGCCGGGGCCCGCCTCGCCGTGACCAGGCAGTGCAGACCGGCTTCGTGAGCCCCATCCGGCCTCTGGGGCTGCCCTTGGGCGCCCGCCCGGCCGCCGTGTGCCCCCCATCGGCGCGCTCGCCCGCCGGCCCCCTGGCGCCCTCTTCCACCTGCCACTCGTCGCCCACCACTTCCTCCACCTCCACCTCCTTCTCGTCATCGGCCCGCTTCATGCCTGGCACCATCTGGTCTTTCTCGCACTCCCGCCGGATCGGGCCAGGACTGGAGCCTACTCTGGTGCAAGGGCCTGGCCTGTCGTGGATGCACCCCGATGGCGTGGGCGTACAGATCGACACCATCACCCCCGAGATCCGCGCACTTTACAACGTGCTGGCCAAAGTGAAGCGGGAGCGGGACGAATACAAGCGGAGGTAGGGGCGGGGCGGGGGGGGGCGCAGTGACAGGCCACATAGCGGGGCGGAGGACAGTGGAGACGGAGACGGGAGGGCCGCCGTCAGGGAGTACAGTACAGGCCAAATCTTGCTACGAAGTGAGGAAGTGGGGACAGGGAGCCGGGATCCACGGAGGAGGCAGAAGCCGGACCTGGAGGCAGAACACTGGAAAGGAAGTTCATGCGTGTTTTTGGCGTGTCTCCCGGACTAACTCAGGCTGCAGATGACTTTGTTTACTGGAGGGTTTTGGGAGGTGTAGAGAGATGCGGGTTGACTAGGGTATTGCATCTGGAGAACTGATTTTCCCACCAGTCTCAGCCCTTAGGGAAATTTAGTGTATAAGCACCATACACTGTATTAAAAGCAGGCGGCGAAAGATAGAGCTATATATTTTCTGACACTGGAGATTGATCCCAGGTCCTTCACACTGAGCTCTATCCCTGCCTTTTTTACCTTTTAAAAATTTGATACAAAGTCTCCCTGTGTCTCTTTTGCCCAGACAGGGCTCAGATTTGTGATTCTTCTGCCTCAGCCTCCCAGAGTGCTGACCTGACAGGCCTGCGCCACCACGCCTGGCTGTATAGCTATTCTTTGAAAAGCTAAACAAGGTGGAATTGGCAGAGTCATGAGGGAGGGGCAGCATCCTGCATTGGGTCATCCTGTCTGTCACTGCCCAGGCTTTCCACAAGGAATGCCCACAGAAGCCAGGTTCTTGCTCTAGTTCTGTATGAAAGGCTCCAGGACCTCAAGACATTGCATTGGGGTGAGTCAGAAACATGGGAGAAGTTGGGCGGGAGGAATAGCACAGTGGTTAAAGTGCTTGCCTAGCAAGTGCAAGGCCCCAAGTTTTCCGTGATTCCCCAGTACCACATAAGCCAGGCATGGCAGCACCCACCGGTTACCCCAGCACTCACGAGGCTGAGGCAGAGGATTGCTATGAGTCTAAGGCCAGCCTGGGATACATAGTGAGTTCAAGACAAGCTTGGGCTGCAGAGTGAGACCCTGTCTCGAAAAGAAAAGAAAAAAAAAAACATAGGAAAAGAAAGAGTAAAAGGAATCCTCTGGGGCAAGGGGAAGGGACTGGTAGTTGTCATAGAGTTTGTGGGGGAGTCCAGCCAAGGAAGTGTGAACAGAGCCAGATAAAGGACTGAGGGGGGGAAAGCTGGGGACACAGACACACCCTACAGCTGTAAGGAAGGTCTGGGCAGACCCAGTGTGCTCCAAGGACAAAGATTTGGCTCTCTGAGCAAAACCAGCCCTGCAGGGTAGCCCAAGGGGCAAGGAGAGTGGGTGGGTGGTGGGGTGCCAGTTTCTGTGAACGTAGGGGATCCCTTAGGTGGTTGGTTACTGGGCTGATGGAACAGGAGCTCAGGGCTTTGCAGGCTGATGGAGACTGGCTGAAGAGGACTAAGATAACAGGAAGAGGACTTAGTTTAGGAGCTCCACTCAGCTCCTGTGACCCCTGGTGGGTGTGACTTAGGCTGCTTTGCAGCTTGAGATAACAGGGTTCCTGGCTGGGTTAGCAGTGGGCAAGGACTGATGTTCTGGGAAATTGCCAGTGGGTCTGAAGTCACCTGCAGGGATCATTCACTTACTCTAGTCCACCAGAGCACAGGTCAGCAGGTTGGCTTGCTTTTCTTTTTCTCTCTCCTTCCTTCCTTCCTTCCTTCCTTTCTTTCTTTCTTTCTTTATTTGTGGTACTGGGGATCAAGCCCAGGCCCTCACATTGAGCTACATCCCCAGTCCTTTTTTGTTTTGTTTTTCACTTTGAGACTGGGTCTTGTTAAGCTGCCCAGGCTGGGCTCAAACTTGTTTTTTTGTTGTTTTGTTTTTATTTTTTTAAGATTTATTTTATTTACTTATTTATTTTGAGATAGGGTCTTGTCTGTAGCCTAGGCTGTTCCTGAACTCACTATGTAGCCACAGCAATTCTCCTGCCTCCTGGTACTGGGATTACAGGCATGCACCACCACACCCAGCTTTATGTGGTACTGGGGAATTGAACTCAGCGCCTTGAGCTTGCAAAGCATGCACTTTAACCACTGTGTCATTCTTCCAGCCCTTGTTTTGTTTTTGATTTGTTGGTACTGAGGACCAAAACCAGGGTCTCACAGTTGTCAGGCAGACACTCTACCATGGAGCTCAATCCCCAGCTCCATGATCAGCCGGCTTCACTCTCTCAGAGAGCTGGGGCCACTCTCCTCAGGCTGGCTTCCTTAGGTGGATGCCAGGTTAGAATTGTCCTTAGAGCTTTCAGTTTGTCCTGAAAACATCTGCCCCAAGTGCCACCCACTAGCAGCCTGCCTTGTGAGAGTTAAATAACGCAGGCAGCAGGCCACAGGCAGTTCTGGAACACATCCATAGCCACAGGGACAACTGCTCGGCTCAAGAGCATATTATTTTTGTAGACTGAAAGAGTATTTGCCCTTGGTCCAGCTGTCCAGGGCAGCAAAGGGTTATTCCTTGGGGACTGAGTAGCTCATCACTCTGCAGCAGGCTGCGGTATAGAGGCCTCATTGCCAGAGGCGGGTGGTACGTGCTTCGTGCTTCGGGTGTGTGCTTTCTTCCGCCCCAGATCCCCTGCCCTCATTCTGGGCTCTTTATAGCAATGCTGCCCCACCTGCTGCCTGAGTACTGAAGTGGGAAGGAGCCGAGGCCTCTGGGTACTATTTTCAGCCCCCTGCCTTAAGTGACCTTTTTCCTGGGCCTCACTTTTTCCACTTCAAGAATGACCCCTGCTTTCTCTCTTCAAGTGGAGTATGATTTATTTGCAAAGGAAACACTTGGTAAATGCTGAATATATAGAAATTGCTAACATCCTACCTTTAGGTTCTACCTTTTTTGGGGGGATGGAGTAGGGTGTGTATGTTAGTTAGTTAGTTACTGGAGATCCCAGGGTTTCATATTGAGTTCCATCTCCAGTCCTTATTTTATTTTGAGACAGGGTCTCACTAAATTGCTAAGTTGCCCAGGCTGGGCTTGAACGTGGAATCCTCCTGCATCAGCCTCCAACAGTGCTGGGATTATAGCCCTGCATTACCAAGCATGACTCTACCTGTGTTAAGCGAACCTTGTAAGAGACATCAGATCTGAATGGAGGTCAAAATGGACCTGTTGGGGCAGGGAGTGTAGCTCAGTGATTAGAACCCTTGCCTAGGAAGCACTAGGGCCCACGTTTGATCCCCTAGCATCACATAATAGCTGGGTATGGTGGTACACACCAGCAATCCCTGAGCTACATAGTGAGTTTAGGAGCAACCTGGACTACAGGGTGAGACCTTGTCTCAAACAAAAAAAGTGGACCTGTTTGTGTGAAAGTCCAGCTGGAGAGCAGATGAGCTCTTAATGAGCCTCCAAAGGATTCACTTTCAGGGGTTTTATCCTGTAAGTGTTCACTAGTCTTTTTTTCTTTTGCTTGCTTTTGTTTTTGTTCGTTGTGTTTTATTTTTTATTTATTTATTGATTTATTTTTTGAGACAAGGGTCTCACTCTATAGCCCAAGCTGGTCCCGAACTTACAGACTGGTCCTGAACTCACCAGTATTGGCTTTGGATGCCTGCCTCACCCTCCTCAGTGCTGGGATTACCGGCATGTGCCACCACACCCAGCTTTATGTGGTGCTGAGGAATGGAACTCAGGAAGCCTTTAACCACTGTGCCATTCCTCCAGTCCCTTGTTACGTTTTGAAGACAGGTTCTTGCTGTATAGTCCGAGCTGATCCTGAACTTACTACGTAGCCCAGGCTAGCCTCCAACTCACAGTATTCCTCCTGCCTCTGCCTTCCAAGTGCTGAGATTGCAGGCATATGCCACCATTACCCAGTTTATGTGGTGCTGGGGAATTGAACCCCTGACCTTGATCTCGCTACGTGCAACGGCTGAGCTGTACCCCTATGTCCTTGATCACTGGTGACTTATAGCTAACTTTATGTTTTCACTGAATTTGCAGAGCTCACTATCAGACAGTACTTTCTGCCTTCCGTAATGTATTTTGGGCAGGGTGTTGGGCCCATTGTCAGTCTTGCTGGCTTCTACCAGGTACTCAGGGACTCCAGGCACAGGAGGGTACCACATCCCATGGCTTTGTGTTGCAGATGTAAAAAAGAAGGCCCAGAAAAGATAAGGGTCTCATTAAAAATCTATACAGCTGCAAACTGGGCCTGGTGGTACAAGCCTGTTATCTCAGTACTCTAGGAGGCTAAGGGAGGAAGATCTTCATGCCCAACCTGGGCAACTTAGCAAGACCCTGTGTCAAAATCATAATTTAGGCTGGGGATAGGCTTGGGGAGGAGGGTCTGAACTTGTCCCCAGTATCAAAGAGAGAGAGAGAGAGAAGGAGAAAGAGAGAGAGAGAGAGATACAGCCTAATGGTAGTAGAGCCCTAAAGGAGAAAGAGGTGGTGGTGGGGGGACCAGCAGGGCAGGGGCCAGGGAGCAGGAAGGCCAAGGCCTAACTGCATGGGGATCTGCAGCATGGTGGCCCGCCAGGCTTCTTCCTCTGCCAGCCTGGCTGGGAGGGGCAGTGAGGTAGTGACATAAGTTATTATTAGGAATACTGCAGTGCGGCTGTGGGGGAAAGCTCAGGAGAGCCAGGATGAGTTGGCAGGGAGGATGGGAAGAAGGGACAGGAAAGGCTGAGCCCCAGCCCCACGCACTCCCCTACGGGATTTGTGTCCTTCCTGCTGCTTCCTCCTCCTCTTTCCCTCTCACTTTTGGCGGGGGTGGGGTGGGGGGGATGGTGGGGGTGGTACTGGGATGGAGCCCAGGGCCTTCTTCACAGCACCCCCTTTTTGTGGGGGAAAGGTATCCCCATAGTCCAGGCTGGTCCTGCACTCACTGTCTAATTCAGGCTTACCTCAAACTCAGGGCAGTCCTCCTGCCTCAGCCTGCTGAGTGGTGGGATTATAGGAGTGCACCACCCCAGTGCATTTTTTGGTTTTAATTTTTGAGTCAGGATCTTGCTGAGTCACTGAGTTGCTCAAGCTTGCAGTCCTTCTGCCTCAGCCTCCTAGAGTGCTGGGATGACAGGCCTGAACTATCAGGCCCGGCTCTCCTACTTTTCTTTTTGAGACAAGGTCTGGCTCTAGTCCACGATGGTCCTGAACTCAGTATGTATTCCAGGCTGACTCTGAATTCAAGGCAATCCTGCCTCAGCCTCCCGAATGCTAGAATTGCAGGTGTGTGCCATCACACACAGCCTCTGTGGTGCTCAGGCGTCACATTCAGGGCCTTGTTCTTGATCGGCAAGCTCTCTAATTGCTGTGCTATTCCTCCAGCCCCACCTCTTCTTTCTGATGTGGAGGTTTCTTTGTGGGTACAGTTCCCCTCTCCTCTCAAACTGAAGGTAAATTTTCCAGAATGTGGCAGGAAGTGATGAACTCCCATGGAGAGGGTCTGCGACCCACTGTGCTTTCTGCTCACCGCAAGGGGCCCTGAAAGGACAGGACCAAGTCTAAATAGCATGGAGTAGGCCAG
Source organism: Ctenodactylus gundi (assembly GCA_004027205.1). Taxonomy (NCBI): domain Eukaryota; kingdom Metazoa; phylum Chordata; class Mammalia; order Rodentia; family Ctenodactylidae; genus Ctenodactylus; species Ctenodactylus gundi. The sequence continues at coordinate 36,159 of PVKB01005026.1, read as the reverse complement.
GCCCTAGCCCTGAGGATGCCCCTGGGGCCCTTCCCTGTGCCCACGAGTGCCTGTTAGCCCTGGAGATGCCTTTCCCTGTCTTGTGGAAGGAGCTGCCCTGGCTCTTATCCTGTGTTAGCAAGGTGCTTTCCCTGGACCTGGGTCCCTTTCTCTTGGAATTTGGGTTCCTGATACCTCTGCTCATGTGCCACTTGCGGATTTTGGGCCTCTGGGCCAATTTGGCCACCTCTCTGTGGCTCCGTTTGGGGGGCCTGGGAGGGGAAGGACTGAGTGTGTCTCTCAGGCTCCTGAGCAGCCCTGTTGACCCAGCCTGTGTCCTACAGATGCTTTCACAGTGTTAAATGTGCCCCAGGAGGCAGGGCAGCGGGCTAGAGGAGTTCTGTCCTGCGGGCAGAAGGCAGGAGACCGGATCTGTGCTGCTGAGGTGGGAGACTGGGCTGGGTGGGCCTTTGGGGGGTGGGTAGGAGGAGGGTGATGAGGCTGTGCCGACAGTGGGGAGGCTGGGGCCCAGAGTGGGAAAGGGCCAGGGCAACAGAAGTTGCTCCTAAATATATTCCCGTGCCAGGTGTGGTAGCACATGCCTGTAATCCCAGCACGTGGGAGGCTGAGGCAGGAGAGTTACTATGAATTTGAGGCTAGCCAGGACTGCTCTTCTGAGTTTAGGACCTGCCTGGGCTACAAAGCAAGACCCCACCTCAAAAAAAAAAAAAAAAGTATTCCCTGCTGCCTGGCCAGAGGTTTTGAGAGGGCCGCTGTTACTTCAGCTGCTGTCAGGAAGTGCCACACGACAGCTGTAGCTGGACAGTGACACATTCCAGTCCACAACTAATCCCTATCTAGGGAGCCAGACCTGGGACCCAAGGCCCGAGCCAGAGAGGGGGACAGGAAGCTGCAGGCCTGGCAGGGACCCAGACCAGTGTTCTCTTCATCTCGCCAATATCCCAGGTGGGAAGAGGAGTACACAGTGCGGATCCAGCTGCAGGAGCGCGTGACTGAGCTCCAGGAGGTGAGGGTGGCCCTAGCCCTGTGCCGTCTCCCACCCCATCTGTTTGTCCTCCCACTCTGGTGGTGGGCTGACGTGGGGCTCCCTCCTACCTTCAGGAGGCCCAGGAGGCTGATGCCTGCCAGGAGGAGCTGGCCATGAAAGTGGAGCAGCTGAAGGCTGAGCTGGTGGTCTTCAAGGGGCTCATGAGCAACGTGAGTCCAGCCCCTTGCCTGGGCCCTATGGGCTGCCACTGGACTCTGAGATCCTAAAGTCAATAAAAAGCCTTGTGCTGCGTCACAGAGGCTGCGGAGCTCAGTCCTTTCCAGACACTGTGAACAATCAGCATGAGCTCAGCCCTGCAGCTGGCAGTCTGGTTCATGCACCAGTCCTACAGTTTGCCAGCCAGGTGGCCCTGAGTGGTCCTGCCACCACAGGGGCCTCCAGGGTCTCTGCCATCTCTTTGGTCCAATGGAGAAATACAGGCCTGCTCTCGGGACAGATCCTGTCACATATTTCGTGCCAAGTACCATTAGCTACTGTCATTCTTATTATGCAGTACTTTCCCCACTCTTCAGCTCCCAGTAGCTTGGCCTAGGAAGGCTGAGGTGGGAGAATCGCAAATTCAGGCTCATTCTGGGTAACATAATGATCTAGCGAGACCCCGTCTCAAAATCAAAACTAAAAAATGGGCTGGAGCTGTCAGTGTGAAGGCCCTGGGGCTGATCTCTGGTACCACCAACAAACAAAGAAACATCCCTCCCAGGGCTCTTCATTTTTCCTGGGAACTTCAGTTCCTGGAGCTGGGCCATGATTCCCCAGGGCTCCCATCTTTCCAGGACTTGGAGGAGCAACATGGTGTGAAAGGAGGGATGGGGATGTAGGCGAGGCCTGATTGGGTCCAGCCTGGAGTCCTGGGCATCTCCTTACTGCCCCTGGTCCCCTGGGCAGAACCTGTCTGAACTGGACACCAAGATCCAGGAGAAGGCCATGAAGGTGGACATGGACATCTGCCGACGCATCGATATCACTGCCAAGCTCTGCGACCTGGCCCAGCAGCGCAACTGTGAAGATGTGATTCACATGTTCCAGGTGAGGGGCCTGCCTGGCCTCTGCCCCGGGGAGGCACGGCAGGCTGAGGCATGGCTGCCCTGGAGCTGGCCCTGGCCCCTCCCCGAGGGGCTCTTCTCTTGGTCTCTGGGCCCTTGGTGGGACTAGGCTGGGAGGCAGCAAGCAGCCTCAAGAGCGAAGTTTCAGAAGCTGCCTCTAACACCATGTCCCCCTCTCTCTCCTCTGTCTGCTTTCCTCCTCTCTTTCTTTCATCTCCTCCTGCTTTCTCCATAGAAGAAGCTGGTTAGTTTGATCTCACGCGAGCCCGTCAGTGTCCCTTCCCCGTCTCTCAGCCTCCTAAACCCTGGCCCTTGATCTTCGCCCCTGGGCTCTTCAGCACAGACCTCTCCTCTGCCTGTGTCCCTTGTGCTTCCCCAGCTCCATTTTTAATCTTTTTCCTCTTTAGTCCGTTTTTCCTTCTCTCTCCCTCTGGCCTTCCAGATCTGGTGAGACCCAGGCTCTGCTCTGTAAACACTAAACTCGCAGCTTTCCTGTAGCTTACAGATTCATGATTCCGCCTTTTCATCAGACTTATTTTTGGCCAGGCCAGATGATGCGTGCCTGTAATCTCAGCATTCTCAGAGGCCAAGGAGCAAAGATTGCAGGTTCGAGCCCAGCAGGGGCAATTTAGCAATTCAGGGAGAACCTGTCTCAAAGTTAAAGCTAAAAAATGGGCTGGGGATGTCGCAGCCAAGACCCTGGGTTGGATCTCCAGTGCCACCAAAAAAAAAAAAAAAACAAAACAAAACCACAGAAAAGAAAGAAAAAAGACTCTTATTCTAGTTTGTTTTAGAAACACCAGCCCCCCTTCACGGTTAGGCACACCCTCAGGTGGCTGCGCGGCCGCTCCTCCTCGTATCTTACTGCTCTGTTCTGTCTCTTTCTCTCCCCCTCAGCCTGTGCCCGCCCCGTGTGTGTGTGTCCGCCCGCTGTGGTCGTATCTGTGTCCTTTCTCTCTGTCTGCCCCGCCCCGCTGGCCCGCCGGCCCCGCCCTCTCCCCCACGCACCCGGCCTCGTCTCTGTAGCCTCTGCACTTGTCTTCCATTAAGGTCCCGTCCATGGGGGGGCGGAGGCGGGAGCGCAAGGCTGCCGTGGAGGAGGACACCTCCGTGTCGGAGAGTGACGGGCCCCGCCAGCCCGATGGGGACGAGGACGCGAGCACAGCCCTCAGCATCAACGAGGAGATGCAGCGTATGCTCAACCAGCTGTGAGTCCCGCGGGCCCGCCCCGCCTCCCGAGGCCGGCGGCCCGGAAGCCCCGCCCCCGCCCGGAAGCCCCGCCCCTGACTCGAGGGCTCCTGTCTCTAGGAGGGAGTATGATTTTGAGGACGACTGTGACAGCCTGACTTGGGAGGAGACTGAGGAGACCCTGCTGCTGTGGGAGGATTTCTCGGGCTACGCCATGGCGGCGGCCGAGGCGCAGGGAGAGGTAACCGCCCCTCCCGGCCGAGGCCTCGGCCCGCGCCCGCGGCTCCCGCTTCCGCCTCGGGCCTTGTCTCCCCGCGTGGCCTGCGTCCTCCCGTGTCTCTCCCTTCTTCCTTTGTCCTGCACTCTTCTCCTGGTCTCCGCTAACGTGCCGTTCTCTCTCTCCCTGCCGTGGCCCTGTGCGTGTCCCCTCCCGTCCCTCCCTGGCTGGCCCTTCCTGTGTCCCTTTCTCCTCCAGCAGCAGGAAGACAGCCTGGAGAAGGTGATCAAAGATACTGAGTCCCTGTTCAAAACACGAGAGAAGGAGTATCAGGAAACCATTGACCAGATTGAGGTAAGGGCCCTCACATGGTCACCACCTGCTGCAGGGGCACCGGCCCTGTCCTGGAGGGCCCCTCAGACCCGGGCCTTTGCGTTGTGTCACCGGGGAGGAGTGACTCCTCAGCTTTGGTACTTCTGGTGGTAAGTCTTTGAGACTTTGGGCTCTGGAGGTTAGACATTAAACTTTTAATTTTTTTTTTTTTTAAGATAGGCTATCACTCTGTAGCCCAGGTTTGTCCTGAGCTGACCATGTAGCCCAGGCTAGCCTCAAACTCATGGACAATCTTCCTGTCATAACCTCCCAAGTACTGGGATTACAGTACACCCGTCTTATGTGGTGCTGGGGAATTGAACTCAGGGACTTGCATTTGCCAGGCAAGTGCTTTAACTGCTGTGCCATTCCTCCCGGACATTAAATCTTAATGCTGTCACTTATCATGCTCAAGTTGGAACAGCTTATATGTTCTTGCTGGGCCGTGTGTGTGTGTGTGTGTGTGTGTGTGTGTTTGTGTGTGTGTGTGTGTGTGTGTGTGTGTAGCACTGAGGATTTCACCTAGGACCTTCACAGTGAGCTGTATCACAAGTCTGTTTTTAACTTTTAAGACAGGATCTTGCTAAGTTGCTAACTTGCCCAGACTGAACTCAAACTTTGGTCCTCCTGCTTAGACTCCTAAAGTTACAGGATTATAGGCCTGCCACCAAACCTGGCCCACCACAGTTCAGTGACCAAGTTCAGTATCAGGCTGAAGGAATAGCTCAGTGGTTGAAGCACCTTGCCTGGCTAGCTCAGGTCCCTGAGTTTGATTCCTCAGCACCATATCAGCTGGGCATGGTGGCACACATTTGTAATCCCAGTGCTTGGTGGCTGAGGCAGGAGGCAATCCAATTCCAAGGCCAGCCTGGGCTATATAGTGAGTTCAGGATCAGCCTGAGCTTCAGAGCGAGACCCTGTCTCAAAAAAAAAAAAAAAAAAAAAAAAAATGTTTTTTTTAGTGGCACTGGGAATTGAATCCAGGTTCTTCCATACTAAGCTACATCCCCAGCCCTTTTTATCTGCTTTCATTTTTGTGGTACTTTGGTTGAACCAAAGGGCCTTTGCACTCTGCTACATCCCCAGCCTTTTTATTTATTTATTTATTTTTGTTTTTAATTTTGAGACAAGGTTTCACTGAGTTGCCCAGGCTGGACTGGAGTTGTGGATCCCCCTGCCCTAGCCTTCCAGAATGTTAGGAATGTAGATGTGTGCCTCATGTCTGGCTTGATGTTTTATTTTGAAACACTATCTCACTATGGCTGGGCTCAAACTCACAATTATCCTGCCTCCGTTTTCTAGAGTGCTGGGATTACAATTGTGTGTGCCAGCATGCCTGGCTCAAACTTGTTTATTTATTTATTCTTGTGTTATTGGAGATTGAACCCAGGGCTTTCACACTGAGCTACAGCTGTCTCTTCTTTTCTTTTTCTTTTTCTTTTCTTTTCTTTTCTTTTTCTTTCTTTCTTTTTTTTTTTTTTGAGGCAAGGTCTGGCTCTGTAGTCCAGGCTGGTCCTGTCTAACCACTGAGCTCCACTCCCAGCCGTACTCATTGTGTAGCCCAGGCTGGCCTCAAACTCACAGCAGTCCTTTGCCTCAGCCTCCTGAGTGCTGGAATCACAGACATGTGCCACCACATCCTGCTAATTTTTATGTGCTACTAGGGACTCAAATTCAGGTCCTTGAGCAGCTAGATGAGCACTCTGACTACTGAGTTATGCCCCCAGTATGTTTTTTTACTTTTGATTTTGAGACAAGGTCTTGGTGATTTGGTAAATTGCCCAGGCTAGCCTTGAACTTGTGGTGCTCCTACCTCAGCCTTCCAGAGTGCTGAGATGAACATTCTATGCCACTGGCTTGGCTTCCTTATATTAAATGGGAATCTGTGCAGTCTTCTGATCCGGGTTGTCTGGAAGGTCAGATGAGGTAACCACGTGTGTAACTTAACTTACGGCGGGCTTTGCCAGTGCTGTGTGGACCTTGCTGGATATGTTTAATCACTGGACGCTCAGACGTGCCTTCCTTGTCCTGGCTCAGCGTCTGAGACTGTGGAGGAATCTCCTTTCCCTTCCCTGCCCTTGAGGACCCCTGGGGAGACCTCGTACTCCAGGTGCCGCTATACCTGAGTCCTTAAGGTCCTGCCGGGGGACCTGTGGAGGGGCCCTGAGAGGAAGGTTGGACAGGATGGTGAGGGTCCTGGGTGGGATGGCCCCGGGCCAGCACGGACCCGCTCTGGAGAGGCAGGCAACTTCTCTGCCTGCTCCTCAGGCCCGCGGGCCCGGTCCACATTGGTGCTCACCGTGTGCTGTGTTGTAAGGAGATGGAGCAACTCTTTTCCTGTACTACATTCATTTCCCCACACATGTCACATGGGCTACATCCTCTGTCTTCTATACAGAACTGTCTGCTTTGGTTTTGGCCCAGGCAGAGAAATGCTGAGTTTCAGAGAGCCAGGAGAGCTCTGCTGCTAGCTAGGGCCATGGTAGTAGAACTCATCCTGTGAGGACTGTCCTGTGAGCTTCTTCCCCGTTCCTCCCCAGTGGGGCCACCTCTTTTAGATGAGGTTTAGTGGTGGTTTCTTTTCCCCCCGGAGGTCCTTGGGGACTAAGCCCAGCCTCTTCACACTGAGTTGCATTGTCAGTTCATTTCTTATTTTTTATTTTGGGACAGGATCTCCCTAAGTCACTGAGTTGCTCAGGCTGTGTTCAAACTTGCATCCTCCTGCCTCAGCCTCCAGCATGCCGAAATACAGGCCTGTGCCGCCAGGCCTATGTGGGGTTTGGTGTTTCTGTCATACCTTCAACCAGGCAGGAGCAGTAGCACATTGATCTGGGACTGTGTCTCTTTGGCTCTGTCCCTGAGCCGGAAATGCCTAGATCAAAAGATGGCCTGTTCAGTAAGAGAAAGAATGTCCTGGAGGGAACATCCCTTGTCCCTTTTTCTCTGTGTGAGTCATCTGACTTCCTCCTCCCTGCAGACCTGAGGGTCTGGGCTGGAGAAGCACATTCGGTGGCTTGGGTTGCAGGGCTGCACCCTGTGACCCACCAGGAGACCCTGAGTTGCATTCACCTCGGTGGCTTTGGGACAGAGGAAGAAGAGTCCCTTCGTGGATGATAAAGTGGAGGCCCATCACAGCTTAGTGTCCACAGTCCTGTTAAGGATGTCCCCTCACGTGTGTGTCATTTCTGTACCTTCTTCCATCTTCACATGTGGAAGTTGGGACATCAGGTGTGCAGACCACTGCTGGCAAGGCCAGCCCTGAATTTTATTTTATTACTATATATACATATATTTTTTGTGGTATTAGGGATTGAATGGAGGGGGCCTCTACTGCTGAGCTACGTCCTCTGCCTTTTTTTTTTTTTTTTTTTTTTGGAGCAAGTCTTGTGCCCGGCATCAGGCTTAGCCCTCTAATTTTTTTTTTTTTTTTTTTTGAAGTAGAAAGTAAATTTATTGGGAGAAAAGTATTAAGGGAAAACGTGAGACAGAAAGTAGAAACTCCCCTGCAGGCAGGAGGAGGGGCCAGGGTGCCTCCTCTGTGTTGTTTATTTTTGCTGTACTAGAAATTGAACCAGGGGCTTTCACACTGAATTACACACCCAACTCCTTTTTATTTATTTTTTGAGACAGGATGTTACCAAGTTACTAAGTTTCCCATGGTGGACTTGAACTTGTGATCCTTTTGCCTCAGTCTCCCATTGCGCTGGGATTACAGGTGGTGCTATAGGTCTGCGTAGCCCTGCATTTTGATAGAATATTTTTCTTCTCTTCCTTCTTGTTTCCCCTCCATGATGGGCTCTAGGCCCTTCCCTCTGCCCTCCCAAGAAGCAGGAGCTGGGTAGGAGAAGGCCTGCCTCACGGCGCACTGCAGGCACCACAGTTTCTTCTGGTGCCAGGTGGCAGACAGCAGTCACCACATGTCTTAGTTACATTCCACTCGCTGTGACAAAATACCCAATGTCCTGCAAGGAGGGGCAGATCTGTTCAGCTCACAGTTACGGAAGGTCTCCCGCACACAGTTTGTTCACGGGCAGTGGCCGTAGCGGGGGCATGTGACAGAGACTGGGGTTGGAGAGCTCCCCCCCGCCCTTTGTTCCCCCACTGCCCCCAGGATCCAGGTGAGTCCAGCGAAGCGGAGGAGCTTCCGGGGCAGCAGCTGCAACAGTATTTCTCCTCCCTTCCGGTATTAGCACAGACTGTCAGCCCACATCACATGCCCAGGGCAGGTGCCCCTCTCCCATTTCCTGGCTGGCAGGTTAATAGCAAACATCAGAAATCTCTGCCCTGGGAACCCCCAACCTCAACAAGTGGATACCATCCCTCTGGGTCAAACCCCAAGCCTCTGCCCCTTCCTGCCAAGCTCTGCCTCCCAGTAACACACTTCAAAATGCATGGGATTTCTGGGGGACCCTCAGGATCGAAACCACAGCAGCACACTAGGCTCCTTCTGCTGCTTTGAGGGCACCCCCCAGGCCCTGCCCCGGGGCTGCAAGGGGGCTGCCCCTCCCCCTGGCTGGGTCCTGTGCCCGCTTTCCTTCTTCCTCCCAGTCCTTGTCCTCTCTGTCCCTCTCCCCTCAGTGCTGGTGGTGGTGGCGCCTGCTGTCCAGTGCCTGCCTTGCCTCTGCTCCCTGGTGGAGCGGATCAGTAGGGCAGCTCAGTTCTTCCCACCCCTCCTGGCTTGGGGCCTTTGTACCCAAAACAAAGAGAAGCTGCCATTGTCCCTGGCCCAGATCTTTCTGCCCTGTCCCTGCCTCCCACCCTGCTCCTTGCCACAGCCTCTGGCTGCAGCATCGGGCTCTAGGAGGGTCCCATCTTCCAGGGATTCCAAGGCCCTCATTTTCCTACATGGAATATTTCTGAAGCCAGGCTGTATCTTTTTTACTTTACTTATTTGTTTTTGACATCCACATTGAGCTATATCCCTAGTCCTTTTGTTTTTCACTTGGAGGCAGGGTCTCACCAATTTGCTAAGTTATCCCTGCTGGTCTTGAATTCACGATCCTCCTGCCTCAGCCTCCCAGAGTGCTGGAATTATAAGCTTGTGCCACCATGCCTGGCACGTCCTGTAATCAGTAAGATGTTCAGTACAATGGTCTTCCTTGTGCTTTGGGATGGTTTATGAATGAAGAGATAAAACATGAGGAGGAGGGCTGGAAGAATGTCACAGTGCTTAAGGTGCTAGCCTTGCAAGTGCAAGGCCCTGAGTTCGATTCCCCAGCACCACGTAAAACTGGGCATGGTGGCGCACACTGCTAATCCCAGCACTCAGGAGGCTGAGGTAGGGAGATTGTCATGAGCCCAAGGCCAGCCTGGGCTCCACAGTGAGTTCAGGACCAGCCTGGGCTATGGGATGAAAAAAAAAAAGATAAAAAATAAAATAAATGATAAAAGGATTAAGCCTTTTTTTTTTTCTTCAGCACTGGGCATTGACCCAGGGAACTGAGCCACATCCCAACTCTTATTTTTATTTCTTTTTCTGAGACAGGGTCTGTCTGTAGTCCACGCTGGTCTGAACTCACTGGTGTAGCCCAGCCTTGGACTCATGGCAATCCTCCTGCCTCAGCCTCCCAAGTGCTGGGATTACAGGCGTGCGCCACCAGGCCCAGTTTATGTGGTGCTGGGGAATCAAACTCAGGCCCTTGTGCTTGCAAGGCAAGTGCTTTAACTACTGTGTCATTCCTCCATCCCCTTTATTTTTTTATTTTTCAATATTTATTTATTTATTTGGTAATGGGGATGGAATCCGGGGCCTTTGCACTGAGTTACATTCCCAGTGAATTTTTAGTTTTGGTTAGATACAGGGTCTCACTAAGTCACTGAGTTGCCCAGGCTGAGTTGGAACTTGCGATCCTCCCATAGTGCGAGGGTTACTGACCTGTGCTGCCAGGCCTGGCTTATTTTTTATTTTGAGAAAAAGTTACTCCAGTTTGCCCAAATTGGATTCAAACTTGGTGATCCATTCTGCCTTAGCCTCCTAGAGTAACTGAGATGATAGGCCTGTATCACCATGCTCAGCACATTGACGCCCTTCCACGGTTACAGCCAGATCCCTCCCACCCCCCAGCCCTGTACCATGAATTTTGTGGATAATTCATAGAGTAAGTGAACTGACCATCTTTGGAGGGAGCACTAGGGGCTCTTTGGCAGCCCTCAGGAGCCTAGTGAGGGCACAGGCTGGGTCCTGTGATGCCCAGGGAGGAAGGAAGAGCCAGGCTGGCCCTGCAGGAGCCCTGGGTCAGTGAGGCGGCCCCAGTAGAGTTGTGACAGGCTCCATCTGCCCATGCGACATTTCTTCCCTCTTTCCTCTTCCCAGTATTCTAAAGAAAGCAGCCCTGTAGCAAATGGAAATGGATTCTGGGTGGCACTCAGCATAGAACCCAGCCTAGCATGCATGAGTGCCTGGTTCCATCCCCAGCACTGAAAAAAAATTTCCAGGCACACCTGTGGAGATGGCAGTGTGTTGGGTTCTTCCTGTCTCTAACATGTTGTGCGTTGATTTCCAGGCTGGAGACTGAACCCAGGGCCTTCCCCCTGCACTGCAGCCTCAGCCCCCTTTGTAGTTTTTATTTTGGGACAGGGCATCAGTTTCTTGTTTTGGAAGACACACTTGAACTTGTGATCCTCTGCCTTAACTTCCCAGAGTACTAGGATTATAGGCCTGGCTTTTGATTTTCAATTTTTTGATTTTTACTTATTTTTTTGAAACAGGGTCTTGTGTTCAGCTAGACCTGAACTCACTACATAGTCCAGGGTGGCCTCAAATTCATGACTGTCCTACCTCCATGTTCTGAGTGCTGTGAATAGGTGTGCACCACCACACTCAGCTGATTTTTCTGTAGTGCTGAGGAATCAACTGAGGGCCTTGGGCGCACTAGGCAAGTGCTCCCTCCAACCACGGGCTCACACCCCCTAGTCCTTGATTTCTTTTTAAATCTGAGCTCTCCACCTTGGTTGCCAGGCCCAGCCAGTGCCCTTGGCAGATCAGCTCACCCTGTGGGTGGGAAGCAGAGGTATAGCTGCTCCGGGCCCTAGGCCTTCTAACTCTGGTGGCCCCTGTCCTGCTGCAGCTGGAGCTGGCCACAGCCAAGAATGACATGAACCGGCACCTGCACGAGTACATGGAGATGTGCAGCATGAAGCGGGGCCTGGACGTGCAGATGGAGACCTGCCGCCGGCTCATCACGCAGTCGGGAGACCGGTAATGCCTGCCTGCCCTGCCTGGTGTCTTGCCCCAGGTGACACGGGGGTGTGAGTGGGGGGCGGTTCAGAGCCCTGAGGGCAGCGACCAGGTCACTTTGATTGTCGTTTTTTGTTAGTTTGGTTGCTTATTTGTTAGTTGATGTGGAGTCTCACTCTCTAGTCCAGGTTGGTCCTGAACTCACTGTGTAGCCGAGGCTGGCCTCCAACTCATGGTGATCTTCTTGCCTCAGTCTCCTGAGTGCTGGGGCAACAGGCATATGTCATCATACCTAGCTTATGTGATGCTGAGGAGTAGGACCCAGGGCCTTTTGCCTGCTAGACAAGCACTTTAACCACAGTGCTATTTCTCCAGCCCCTTGGCTAATTTTTGTTTTGTTTTGTTTTGAGACAGGTCTTGCTCTGGAGCCCAGGCTGCTCCCAAACTCACTATGTAACCCAGGCTAGCCTTGGGCTCAGAGCAGTCCTCCTACCTCAGCCTCCCAAGTGCTGGGATTACAGGCATGCACCACCATGCCCAGTTTTTGTAGTGCAGGGGAATTGAACTCAGTGCCTTGTGCTTGCTGGGCAAGCACTTTAACCATTATGCCATTCCTTTAGTCCCACTTTGGCTAATTTTTCTGTGGTGCTGGGGAATCAGCTCTAGGCCTTGTGCATATGAGTCAAGTGCTTTAACCATGTCCCCAGTCCCCTGGGTCCCTAGCCCCCTGGGTCACTTCTTGATGTGGGGCTCCTCTTTGGGACCCTGTGTCTGACCCAGACTTCATGAAGCCTCTCAGTATTGCTAACTGGGGACTCCCTGGCCTAGGATTACCTAAAAACTGGCAAAAAAAACCAAAAGAGGTATGTGGGGGCAGAGTTTTCTCTAAAGTCTGCCATAACCTGTATACATGACCAAGGGTAGATTATACCCCAGCGAAAGAATATGTTTTTTAAAAATCAGCCAGGACTGGTGGTGCAGACCTGTAATCCCAGTACTGTGGGATGCTGAGGCAGTTGAACCCCAGCCTGGGCTACTTGGTGAGATCTTGTCTCAAAAGCAGAAACAAAAGGGGCTTGGCGTGGTGCTCCATGTGAAGGTGGGTGGCTCCGGCCTCAGTATTGGAGGGAAAAAAAATCTACAAATAAGCTGAGCATGGGGATGAAGGTGTGTAACCCAGCTTAGTGGGAAGCTGAGACACGAAGATCAGCGAAGTACAGAGGTTAGAGGCTAATCTGGGCAACATGGTGCGACCTCTCAACAAAGCAAAGCAACCACCAAATTATGGGTGGCGCAGGCCTGTAAGCCTAACACTGTAGGAGGCTAAGGCAGGAGGATCACAAGCTTAAGCCCACCCTGGGCACCTTAGCAATTTAGTGAGACCCTGCCTCAAAAAAAAAAAAAAAAAAAAGGGCTGGGGATGTAGCTCAGAATGAAGGCCCTTGGGGTTCAATCTCTAGTAAAGCAAAAGAAAAAACAGAAACCATTTCAGACGAACATAAAGCCAGGTCCTGCGATCAGCATGCATGGCCTAAGGGAGCATCTCCTGTGATTGGAGAAATTTGTGACTTCTGAGCATCTCAGAGCACCCACAATCAGGACAGGAGCCCTCTACCCGGCCGGGTGGGTGGGGGGGATTCTGCCGCCCCTCCTGTCTTCCCTCTCCCGGTGGTCCCCAGTCTCACCCAGTGTTATTCACCCACCTGCCAGAGGCTACGGGAGCAGGCGTGCATGCCAGCTGCCCTGGCTTCCCGCCTGCCCCAAGGTGATGAGGGTGTTTTCTTCTAGGAAGTCTCCTGCTTTCACTGCGGTCCCGCTTAGCGACGCGCCGCCGCCAAGCGAGGCTGAGGACGCCGATCGTGATGTCTCATCTGACAGCTCCATGAGATAGGGACCAAGCCCTGTGGGGCCCCCTTGCCTGTGCAGAGCCCCCCATGCTGAGCGCTAACAGAGGGTGTCATCTGTGCCACCTGGCCAAATCTGGTCCCCAGGGCTGGGGGCTCCTCCCTCTATCCTGGTCCTCAGGCTCCCGAGGGTCCTGGAGCATCTGGAGTTGGGCTTGACCCTGCCCATCCTGAGTGACCCCTGCCACACACAGTTGAGGCTGCCTCTGCTACTTCCCCATCTTTAAAATGCGGCCAGGCAGTGAATACTTGGGACCCTCTCTCCACTACATAGGATGATGGCTTGGGATCTACCCTCCATTCCTGGGGGGTGACAGCCCCTTCGCCATATTTGATCTTGCACTGGTGCTGACTGGTGCAGGTGATGGTATGAAGGGGATTGGATTCGGCTGGGGTGATTCCCTAAGGTCCCTAAGGTCTTGTGCGATCTGGGGAGGGGCGGGACTGGGTGCCTACTGTATCAGAGGCCTTAGTGCCTGGGCCAGGTGCGGTGTCCACAGGAAAGATGGGTGCGTGTGCTCATCTCCCGTTGTCTGCATGACAGGCAGAGCTGGGGGTACGTGTGCGTATGTGCTCAGGGGCTCAGTGTCCTCAGGTATCCACCAAAGATGGGCCTCCTCTGCATCTCCACTCACCCAAACCAGGGGTTTCCGTGTCCCAAGTGTGGATAGGCTTATGGGTGTGGGTGTGTGGCCTAGGGTACCTCAGTGGAGGAGGCTGTGCAGAACTGATGTTTTGAATGGAGTCTCTTTAACAAGAATGAAAATGGTGAGTTAATAATTGAGTGCTTGTGTCATGTCTCAAGCTTTTTCTGATGCGTGCACTGTATCCCCAGCACACGCGAAGTCAGGCACAGTGAATCATGAGGGACTTAGAGCCTCCAAATATTTGAGCCAGAACCAGAAACCAGGCCTGCCCCAAGGCTATGCTCAGCCTACTGGACCCAGGGTTTCACCCCAGGGGGACCACAGCAGGAACTAAGTCACTCCTGCACTTTTCGTAAGCCAGCATTCTGGGAGGCTGAGGCCAGCCTGGACTACAGTGAGACCGTCTCAGAAGAGGGCAGCTTGATTGTCAGTATCACTTACCCACAAACCGTCCCCCTCCCCCTCAGGTGAGTAGCTTGCTAAAGACTACAAGCTTGTTGTGACCAGAAAGGCTGGAGTTTGTACTGTGCCACACGCAGCAGTTTCTCAGGCAGTCGGGTCAAGGTTACAGGCAGTTCCTGATCCCTGGCTTGCTAGTCCAGCCAGGTAAAGGTTCTTCCGGGGACAGCCAGCACGTGGTGGCCTCGTTTCTGTAGCAATGGCACTGGCTTCCTGTAGCACCCACAGTGCAGAGGGCCCTTGGTCCTTGAGGAAAACTAGGCCTGTTCTAAACCTGTAGCTACAGTGTGCCTAGCAGAAGAGGCACCTGGGCTTGGCACCAGCCCAGAATCCCTCCCCCCTCCCCCATAACACAGGGCAACAGCAGTAGTGGGGTAAGTGGACTTTATTGTTGGTACACGAGCACACAGGGCTTACTGGGCCTCTCCCCTTCTGTGGGGATCTAGGATGGATGTGAGGAGGGCAGGTTCTTAGTGTTGGGGTTGTGTTGGGTAGGGGACCCCAGCACTTGAGGGCCTGTCTGCTAGGTCTTGCTGGGGTGGGTGGTCCAGAGCTCTTACTCCTTGGAGGCCATGTGGACCATGAGGTCTACCACCCTGTTGCTGTAGCCAAATTCATTGTCATACCTGGAAGAGGATAAAGAGCAGTTTGAGGATCTGTACGCTCTGGCCACCACAGGGCAGGCGCCAGTCCCTTTAAGCTTCCCAGCCACACACCAGGAAATGAGCTTGACAAAGTGGTCATTGAGGGCGATGCCAGCCCCAGCATCGAAGGTGGAAGAGTGGGCGTCACTGTTAAAGTCACAAGAGACGACCTGGGGGAGAGAGTGAGAGGGAGCTAAATGGGGGGCCCAGCGCCACTCCATAGGATGGTACAGGAGCCAGGCTCCCAGCCCTGTAATTACCTGGTCCTCAGTGTAGCCCAGGATGCCCTTCAGTGGCCCCTCAGACGCCTGCTTCACCACCTTCTTGATGTCGTCATATTTAGCCTAATACGAACAAGACGTCTATTCAAGCTGACCCAGTTGCTGTCATCCAGGGCAAAAACCCAACCCCCAAGGCCAACCCAGACGCACCGCTTTCTCCAGGCGGCAGGTCAGGTCCACTACAGACACATTGGGGGTGGGCACACGGAAGGCCATGCCGGTGAGCTTCCTGTGGATACAGGCAGCCCCAGGGGTCAGCCCTGCTTCCCAGCCCCCGCTTGCCCGCCTGTTCCATTCCCCTAGGGCAGCACTCACCCATTCAGCTCAGGAATGACCTTGCCCACAGCCTTGGCAGCACCCGTGGAAGCAGGAATGATGTTCTGGGCAGCCCCACGGCCATCCCGCCACAGCTTCCCTGAAGGGCCATCTACGGTCTTCTGGGTGGCCGTGATGGCATGGACCGTGGTCTGGAGATAAGGATGTGGAAGTGAAGCCCTGAGGGCTTCCTGGTCCCAACCCCTTGGGTCCCTCAGACTCATTCCCACTACTCACCATGAGTCCTTCCACAATGCCAAAGTTGTCATGGATGACTTTGGCCAGGGGCGCTAAGCAGTTGGTGGTGCAGGAGGCATTGCTGGGGAGAGGAAGGCCCTTCAGGACAAGACCACCCCCTGGAATCCCCAGCCCAGCCCAGCCCATTGCTTCTACCCCCCCAGCCTCACCTAACGATCTTCAGGGAGTTGTCATATTTCTCGTGGTTCACACCCATCACGAACATGGGGGCATCAGCAGAAGGGGCAGAGATGATGACCCTTTTGGCTCCACCCTTCAAGTGAGCCTGTGCAGGAGGAGCTGGTTACAGAGCTGCCTTCTGCCTAGGTCACCCCCACCCCATGTATCCAGGAACACCATCAGGTCCTCCTATTGTTTATTTTTTCCACGGTCCTAAAGTCTTAAGTCCTGAGCCTTTTATGTCTGCTGGTCAATTTCTAGTTTTGACCTTAAAACAAGGTCTCACTAAGGTGACCAGGCTGGATTCACAATCGTGATCTCCCTGCTTCAGCCTCCCAGGGTGCTGGGAGCATGGGCCTGTACCACACTGGGTCCAGCCACTCTCCATCTTCAGCCTCAGGCCACATACCCCAGCCTTCTCCATAGTGGTGAAGACGCCCGTGGACTCCACAACATATTCGGCACCAGCATCACCCCATTTGATGTTGGCAGGATCTCTCCTACAAGGGAGGGAAGACCAAGTTCAGAGTCCAGGTTGTCCGGTTGGGCATCCCACCCTGGATACCCGCCCCAAGGCAAATCCTTGGAGGTGCATCTGTCCCCACTCACTCCTGGAAGATGGAAATGGCCTTCCCGTTGATGACAAGCTTCCCGTTCTCGGCCTTGACTGTACCTTTGAACTTGCCATGGGTGGAATCATACTGGAACATGTAGACCTGAGGCATGGGGGAGGGTGTCAACACAGCAGTCCTCACAACACTCCCCCCGCCCCCACCCCAAGGACGGAACTCACCATGTAATTGAGGTCAATGAAGGGGTCATTGATCGCAACCACCTCCACTTTCCCAGAGGAGATGGCAGCCCTGGTGACCAGGCGCCCAATACGGCCAAATCTGAGGGACAGATAAGAGGAGAGTCAGCCCCAGTAGGCGTCAGGCAGCACGAAGCCCTTGGCTGACTCATCCCCTTCTGGAGGGGAACAGTCTTTCTGGGGAGTTGTAGACTGTGTGTGCCCAAGTCAGTGGACACTTGTCAGTCGCACATAGAAATGGTTTGGTTACTTGTGTATAAGCCACACGCATCTTTCCATGATTTCCAAATTACCCCTAGATTCATTCTTTTTTTGGTGGTAGTGATGACTACGCCTCACCACCTTTGCACTGAGCTACATCCCCAGCCTGTTTTTATTTCTGAGCCAAGATCCTACTAAGTCAGGAAGTTGTCCAGGCTGGATTAGAATTTGTAGTATTCCTGTCTCAGCCGCCAAATGCTGGGATTGCAGGCCTACGTTACCAGGCCCAGCCCCTAGATTCCACTTAATAAACACCTAAATTATGCCTATATATTACACCATCTATATGGATTTGGTGTAAGACTTGGTAAGGAGGAAATTCAAAATTTGAGGTAACTTTCTAAAATTTTCTTCCCAATTATCTGATTTAGCTGGTTGAATCCATGACTGCAGCATCCTTGGCTACGAGGGCTAACTATACAAAATATCCCACTCCAGCAAGTCCTAGGAGGGCTCAATTTATCTTCTGGAGCCACCTGCCAGGGCTCGCAAGGCTTTCCAACGTGGTCGTAAAATGAAGGCTCCTTTCCTGCCCAAGAGGTGACTGGAGGATTAGGGTCCAAGGCTTCCAGATCCTCCAGCCATCTCATGTCCCTCTAGAAGTGGCAGAGTGGGGCACACTGCCACCCAAGCCTGGGCACAAGCTTGGCGCATGGCAGTCCTGCCCTGGGAAGGCTTGGACATTCAGCATCACTGAGCTCAAAGGGCAGGGGAGTAAAGGTCAACTAGCTTCCAGGGACAGCCCCCTTCTCCAGGTCCCTGCTACAAAAGGCAAAGACGCTGAGAAAACGAGCTGGTCCCAGCCCGAAATCCCAGGCTCATTTGCTAAATTACCTATCTTTCCTAGGTCAGGAGTGGGAGCAACAGATGTGTAGTGGGGAGCAGGTGGAGAACAGAGGCCCAGGTCCCCAGCTACAGAAAGGTCAGGCAGCTATAATTAACCTCAGCTTAGGGTGGAGATCTGGTTTCTGGAAGATGCGATGGGGAGAGGGGCAGCATTCCTGGGGTGCACGGACACCCAATCCTCCCAGTGACCTTTAGGGCCTGGCCTTCAGGACTGGGTTGGTGCTGGGAAGGATGGACACGGAGGTGAGCCTATAGGGCAAAGGGGCTGCTGGTGGGGCTATTTCGTGATGGAAATTTTCTAACCATGACTCAGCTTCCCCAGCCTGGCACTGCGTCACAGCCACCACACCTCCAGAAACCCAGTTCTTTCGTTCCTGCAAGAATGATCTAGAAGCATCAGGACTGCAGGGGAGTCATGCCTGAGACCTGCTCTACAGCTGAGCACGGGGAAGGCTGGCCCCAGCAGGCTTACCGGATGGGGGCGGCTCCGCCCTGCGGAGGGAGGAAGGAGGCAGGCCGAAGGGCCAGAGGGTTTCCTAACGGTAGCCCATTCATTTCCTTCCCGTTGCAACATGGCGGCTGGGTGCCCGCAGGGGGATTGATGCTGAGGCGGACACCGGGCACCCCGGGGCTGCATACCGCGAAAAGGATGGGGGAGGGGCTGCTTGCCGGGCACGTGATCACGCAAGGGCGCGAAAGGGAAGAAAGGAGCCTGAGCCCGGAGCGCAAAGGCTAAATCCGGGGCCAGCCAGGAAACTCTGCTTCCCCACGGCCGTGGGCAGAAGCTCCGGCCCGCACGCCCCCGAAAGAGCGAAAGGATGCGAGGCGCAACAAGCTGGGGACACGCGGTCTCGCGAGTGCCCCCGCCAGGTCCGAGCGGTGACCTTGAACTCTCCTTGGGGTGGGGGGCGGCCCCCACCCAGCTCGGCACGAAACTGCAAAGCCACGGCCTGGCCGTGTCTGCAGACGCAGCTGTGTGGCGGGGCCACGCGACGCGCGACTCACCCGTTAACTCCGACCTTCACCATCGTGACTCGGGGACGCGGCTGCGGGGGGAGCAGAGAGAGCATCAGCGCGGCCTCCATGGGCCCAGTGCACCACATCACGTCGCCGGCCGCCCGGCCGCCCCCAAGGTGGAGGCCACACCCGTCCCGCCCCGCCCGCCCCACCTGCCCCCCGGCCTGCGCGCGTCCTCGAGCCCCGGCCCCAGTGGCCCCGACCCCCGAGGCCACCCTCGGCATCTTCACCTGGCACCGTACGAAGAGAGCGGCTTTCTGTGGGGCGGGGAGGAGCAGAGAGCACCGGGGACGGCTGCGCGCTCCTTTTATAGGATTGCGCGGCGCGGGTGACGCGGGCCCCGCCTCCGCCCTCTCGTCCAGTCACTACCCAAGGGCGACGGAGGCCTGAGCTACGTGCAGCCGTAAAACTGCGAATAGCCGCGACTCAAGCCTTTTTTTTTCCTTCTAGACCCGCCCCATTCTTGAAAAGTGCACGCACCAAGCGTTCGGACCCGCCACCGAGAGGGGGAGGGGACCAAGAGTGGTCGGCTGGGGAGGTCACGGGCGATGGTGCCCAGGAAGGCACGGAGGGGGGCCCAGGAGACGGTGAGACACAGCACGGGAGCCTAGGTGCCCACTGAGGACCCTAAGAGCCAAGGACGTTGAAGTTGCTGCGTGGCTGAAACCAAGGGGCCTGGGATGGGGACTGGTCCGCGGCCTCTCGTTGTCTTTTTTCGAAGGCTTCCCGGGTGGGGGGTGGGGGGAGTTGAGGCTCTTCCGTAGCGACTCGCACAGCTTAAGGAAATGCCCTGATGGGGCCCGATCGCCCCCTGCGGGGCCCTTCCTAGCCTCCGCGTCCTCTTCTCGGCTTTTGGCTCTAGGACTGGCCGGGCCCGGGGCCTGGCTGGGCACTGGGCAGCGGGGCCCTGCAGAGGACAGAGGCTAGGGGGAGGTGACTATGTCCTGAAGCCCGAGCCCTGATAACTGGAGCGAACAGAGCAGTCCTTGTGTGCACGTTGGGGCCTCCGGGGAGGACGCATCCCTGGGGTGGAGGGGGGCTGGCGGAGGCGCCAAGCCGCTCCGGGGAACCTGAGCTCCGGCCGCCCAGCCCAGAAGACTGCTCCTTCCCCGAGGGCCGCTGGGGCGGGCGGATAGCGGGACGTGAGGGCGGAAGTCCCTCCCCATCCCGGGACATGTGGCCACGTCCGGGAGCCAGGGAGGCCCATTCCAGGCTGCCCCCCGGGTTGTTGGGGGCAGGGTGATCCGGAGAGGTCCTTGGCACTGGGTAGGAACAGACCCTCAGCTTCCCCCGCGGGAGGAAAGGAAGGTACTGTTCACCCCGCGCCCTGGCAGAGGGGTTAAGGATGCAGGGAAGGCCGGCTTCCTAGCGCTGGGACACTGAGGGCTTGGACAGGCGGCGTGCGGGTGCGATGGCCAGCCCATTAGCAGGTGCAGGGCAGGGGGATGCTGGGCCAGCGTAACCTGAGACCAGCCCCCTGCCCTTCTAACTGGAAAGCCTGTGGCTAAGTTTAGCTGGCCTGGCCGTAACCTTTGCTTAAAAGGCCGGAGCACTAGAGCTGCACCCTAGCTCCCAGCCTTTCTGGCTCCTCTCCCTCCTGGGGGCCTCCGAGCCAAGCCTGTGCCCTGACTGGCAGTCCCCTGTATGGTCATGCCCAGGCCTTTCCTGAGCAGTACAAGCCGCTGCAAGGCGCAGGGAGGCGGGGTCTGCATGTCCTAGGGGGACCCAGCTTCTGTCTCCCAGTGCAGAGCTGCGTGTCCCTTCCCCTCCGGAAGGTCAGCCAGCTGTTGCATTAACCCTTTTCACAGGGCCTTAGCAGCCCCTCCAGGCCAGGCTCATAGTGCAGGCCTATAATCCCAGCACTGGGAGGCTGAGGCCAAAGGGTCCCAAGTTTGAGCCCATCCTGGGCAGTTTTGCAAGACTCTTGTCTCGAAATAAGAGGACTGAAGGCATAGTTCAGTGATTAAGAGCCTAGCAAGCACAAGGTCCTGGGTTTGATTCCCCAGCACCACATAAGCTGCGTATCGTGACGCAGGCCTGTGACTCCAGCACTCAGGAGGCTGAGGCAGGAGGATTGTTATGAGTTTTAGGCCAGCCTGGGCTACCCAGCAATTCAAGACCAGCCTGAAATAACAGAGAGCAATGCCCTGTCTCAAAAAAAATTATTTTTTTAAAGTAAAAGACGGCTGGAGATGGAGCTTAGTGAAAAGGCCTTGGGCTTGATTCCTATTACCACAAGGAAAAAAAGCCCTCCATGCTCCTGCCTACCCAAAGAATGATCCTTGAGGCATGTCGCTTCTCTGTTGTCCTCTGCTTCTGCTCCCCACTAAATAAAGGCAGGGAGCTCTGTACCCAGGAAGCACCACTGCTGCAGTGTGCTTGTTGCCATGACAGCAGAGACACCAGTGTGGTCTTGAGGGCAGGCCTGCTGCCTCTGCTGCAGGTGACTCAGCAGACTGAAGGCTGAGTGAGCCGGAGAAGTGGCTTCCATAGCAAGGGGCTGGACTTCCTGCCTACCTGCTAGGGCTGTGGGCCTAAGTAGATGAGCCCTGTCTCCTGCAGGGCTGGAGGGAACGGGCCAGGCCAGAGCAGTCTTCAGGGAAAGGCAGAGGGTCAGGAGTAGGGACAGCAGAGGAACCCAGAACTTGGTGTGAAGCTCAGCCTGAGCACCAGTGGGATTTTGGATCAAACAGGATCTTTGTTAACACCCCTGGCTTTAATAGCAGCACCCTCCCCCGAGGCCATGACACAAAGTCTGGACCTTGTCAAATTGGCAAATGTCCCCTGGGGATGCAGTCACCCTGGTTGAGAAGCACTGAGCTGGAGACCAGAGATAGGCTAATTCTCCACTCAGGGCCACTGGATCACTTGTGCAGGTGCCACATGTGCAGTGTAGGGCAGTGAAGGGCACGGGAGGTGTGGCTGAGGGCTGTTGTGGTCCATGACTCAGGGTTCACCCACTTGTGCAGGCAGAAGGTTTAAAAGTCTATAAAAATATTTATTCACTAGAAAACAGTACAAGTGGCTCAAGCCAGTTTAGACAGGCTAGAGAGATGCCTTGCATTTAACATTCTTATATTAAAACAGAGAAATATATACAGGGGACCACAAGTGGAGTTCGCAGGACATCTGCCCAGCAGGGTGGGGAAGCCTGAGCTGCTTCCTAGGACCTGGGTCTGCGGGCAGAGGCTCGGCGAATGGGAGTGGTTTTCTTGGGTGTCTCCTCTTCTCTCATCTCTGCCGAAAGCTCTATTCAAAGAATCAGAGGGGGAAAAAGCTGAGTCATCAAGATAATGAAGACTGGCCGGGCCTGGTGGCACTTTAGGAGGCTGGGGCACAAGGCTTAGAAGTTGGAACTCATGCTGGGCAACTTAGTAACACAGCGAGACCCTGTCTCATACCAACAAAAGCGTGCAGGCATGCAGCTCAGAGCAAAGGCCCTGGGCTCAAGCCCAGTACCACAACAAAACGAAAACAGCGATGGTGGGAACGGCATCTCCGAGCACAGGGGAGCTGCACAGCACAGCGCAGCGGACAAACCTCCCCGGGAGACACAGAGGCCGTGCCCGCCTGGCAGGACACTACCTTCCTCACTGGACTCATCACTGGAGAAGACAATCTTGGGTTTCTTCTTCGAATTGCACTGCCGAGTGTTAGGAAGTTGACAGGAAGTGATTGGACGAGGCTCAGGTGTGACAAAGGCACTGTTGGAGGCCAGAGAGGCCAGGGGCCGCTGCCTGGAGACTAGAGAAGGCAGGAGACAGGACTCAAAGGGAAGGTAACTGCTGCTAATGATGCAGGTGGCATGGCAGGGCGGTACAGGCCTCCCGTACCTGTGGATGACGATTTCCGGGCCCGTGGGCCACCTGGGCTGTCCCCCTGCAGCTCCTCCACTCCGTCCAGCCCTCTGCTGTGCCAGGCACGGAGCTTCTGCTCAAACTCATCTACTGTGGCCTGGAGGGGAAGATGGGGACAAAGGTCTGGAAATACTGTTATTTCTCTGTGTCGTCGTCGTCGTCTTCTTCTTCTTCTTTTTTTTTTTTTTTTTTTTTGCAGTACTGTTCATTAAGTCCAGGGCCTGCACGCTGACCCACATCACCAGCCTATTTTTGCACTTTTGATTTTGAGGTAGGGTCTTAGTAATTCACCCAAGCTGAGTTGGAGCTTTCAATCCTCCTTTGTCAGCCTCCCAGGGTGCTGGGATTATACGCCTATGCCATGAGGCCCCACAGCACTGTTATTTCTGTGACTGAAAAGAAATATCAGTGAACCTTAATTGGTAAGTGAAAGAAACCAATCTGATTCTAACTATGTAACTTTCTAGGAAAAGGACTACTATGGAGCAGTACAAAGGTCAGTATTTCCAAGGGCCTGGGGTGGGGGCCACAGATAGGTGGAAGACATGCTTTAGGAGGGTGAATGCTTCTACGTGACACAGTAGTGGGTGCGTGGCACATTCAGCGAACCTCACTGCCAACTAGAAACTCGGTGATAACCTGTCCATTTAGAGCCGTTCACTATTCAATCATGTTACTCATTCATGGTGACACTGACTGTGACAAGTGTGCCTCTGATGCAGGGAAGGTGGCAGTGGGGAGCTTATGGGGGAGGGGCCGAGGCATACGAGAGTTCTACATTTATCAGTTTTACTTTAAAAATGGTACTGGGCTGTGGTCAGCTCAATGGGTAAAGTGCCTGTCTAGCCCATGAAGGCCCTGGGTTCAATTCCCCAGCACCACATAAACTGGGGGTGGTGGTGCACCTATGTACTCCAGGCTGAGGCAGGAGGACTGCCATGAGTTCAAGGCCAACCCGGGACATATAGTGAGTTCAGGACCAGCCTGGACTACAGAGTAAGACCCTGTCTCAAAAATAAAAGTTACAGAGGCTGGAGGAATAGCATAGAAGTTAAAGTGCTTGTCTAGCAAGCTCAAGGCCCTGAGTTCCATTTCCAGCACCACATAAAGCTGCGCATGGTGGTGCACGCCTGTAATCCCAGCACATAGGAGGCTGAGGTGGGAGGGTTGCTATTAGTTTGAGGCCAGCCTGGGTTCCATAGTGAGTTCAGGACCAGTCTGGACTACAGAGCGAGACCCTGTCAAAAAATAAAGAAAGAAAGAAAGAAAGGAAGGAAGAAAGAAAAAGTTACAGTGAGTTGGGCGCGATACTACAGGTCTATAAATCCCAGTACTCTGGAAGTTGAGACAGGAAGATTCCAAGTTCAAGCCAGACTGAAGGTAGGAGAAGCCTCACAATATTCCTTGGGGATCAAAAGCGGTTTACCAGTGCTGGTGTGGGGGCGACAGAGTCCTGTCCTCTCGTGCCTCTCACCTTGCCCTCAAGCTTAGTGCCACGCCTCAGCTTGCCCACGAGGGATATAAAGGCCCCAAAGATGGCCTCATCTGACAGTTTGCCTCCAAAGCAGTCAAAATTGTCAAGCATCTTGCGGAGGCCCCGCTCAGTGAGGGGCAGCTGGGACACACAGTAAGCCAGGTCCCTGTGCTGCCGCTCGGTCCTGCAGAACAGAAGGGCTTGATGAAGGACAGCTTGGGGTGCACCCTTTCTGGGTGTTGTCCGGGCTGCCGCAGGGGGCCAGAACATACCGCACTGTCCGGAAGCGCTGGCACAGCTTCTCCACCAGGCTCTCTGTCTGCTTGTCTTTGGTGATGTAGGACAGGAGCTGCCTGCAGGGCGTGGGGGAGGATGTGAGACCAGTCGCAAGCAGCTCCCTTCTCCTCCTACCCTGAGCCTTCCTTTGCTAGCAACCGCCTGTCCTTGGCCATGGGCCCCCAGCTGCCTCATACTCCCCCTCCTTCCCCAGTAACAGTTACTATGAGTGGAAATGAAGGGACACCTGCAACTGGCAGTGCTACCTTGTGCGCTTGGCCATGGTGGCAACAATATTTTATTTTCTGTTCCCAAGAACACAGGCAGGTGTACAGGGGAAATAGGCCCAGAGAGGTCAAGTTATTGCCAAAGGCCACAGTTAAAAAGTAGCAAGCTGGGGCTGAAGGTGTGGCTCCGCAGGAGAGTGTTTTTGTTCATGAGGCCCTGGGTTCGCAACAAACAAAAATGCAAAGCTGAATTCAGAAAATGCAGGGCTACCAGATTCTTAAGCTCAACGCGCCCTCCAGACCAGGAACCTACTTCATGATGGTGCGGAAGGGCTCCTCCTCCACACCCGCCTCGGGGTCTGACAGGCGGCTGATGATATCAGGGAGGAGGTTATAGATCGCATTGCCCTGCAGGAGACAGAGAGGTCACCCAAGAGGTGAGGTGGCCTACCTCCCCCTTCCATGCTAAGCCCACTCACCTTGTGGGAAAGCTCATTGAAGAAGTTCTTGGCCAGGGCCGCGATGGGTGGCTCTGGGTCAATGAGCAGCACGGCCATCTCACTCACTTGTCCCTTCACCTTGACCATGTCCTTTAGGATCAGGTGGGTCATCACCAGCCCTGCAGTCCTCCGCACTTGCTGGGCAGGGTCGCGAAGGCTGGGGAGGAAGTCTCAGATCACCAGGATGTATGCAGGTGGGCCTAGCCCAAACCCTGACAGGAAAAACCTCTGAAGGCTGCACCAGCAGGAAGGTGCAGCCCAGAGCTGCCAAGTAGGGGTTAGCTACACCGGGACAGCAGCTCCTTTCCTGAGAAATCTATCTATCTATCTATCTATCTATCTATCTATCTATCTATCTATCTTTTTCCTTCTCTCTTTCCTTTCTTTCTTTTTCTCTTTCTTTCTCTCTGTGGTACTGAGGATCACACCTAGGGCCTCCACACTAAGCTATACTCCTGCCCATTTTATTTTTTGATTTTGAGACAACAGTCTCACCAAGTTGCCTAGGGTCAACTAAAACTTGCGATCCTCCTGCCTCAGCCTCCCAAACTGCTAGAATTACAGGCTTGGGCACCACACCCGGCCCATGGGGTCAGGTTTAGCTAGGGGCCTAGAAAGATCACAGATCAAGTAGCTGAAGTCATGCCAGGAGCACGATTTCTCAGTGATTCTCACTGCCACCTGGAGTAACAGGGAAGGCTCCAGTGGGAGGAGCCTCTTACCGAGCATACAGGTGAGGGGTCCAGGGATCCACCAGGTTGGGGAAACGGATGGCCAGGTCCCCAGTGGCAACCATGAGGTTGGACCGGACTGTGGGGAGTGGTGACTTCTCTAGCATGGTGAACAGAAGGCGGAGCTGGGAGTCACAGAAAGTGGCACTGGAGGCAAGGAGAGGACCATTAGGGAGGCCACGTCACCCTGTCCTCTTGAAGTGGCTCCCACCCGGTAGGATGGACCACCCAGGGCCTACCTGATCATGCAGAACTTGCCCAGGGCCAGGGAGGCAGCTGCACAGAGGTCCATGTTGCTGTAGAGGCCGGGGTTGTTGCAGACTTTCAGCAAAAGTGGAACAAAGGCGGCCAGTGCCTGCCTGCCTGCAGAAAGGTCAGTTTTGTGGTTATAGGAGGGCGTCTCAACAGTTTTTCTATCTTCCTTTTTTTTTTTTTTTTTTTGGTACTAGGATTGAACCCAGGGCCTTTGCACTGAGCTGCATGGC
>PVKB01005025.1:25840-114103 GCA_004027205.1 Ctenodactylus gundi | reverse complement strand
TTTTTTTTTTTTTTTTTTTTTTTTTTTTTGTTTTTTTGAGACAGGGTCTCACTCTGTGGTCCAGGCTTGTCCTGAACTCACTTTGGAGCCCAGGCTGGCCTTGGACTCATGGCAGTCCTATGGTCTCACCCTCCTGGGTGCTGGGATTACAGGTGTGCGCCACCACGCCCAGCTTATGTGGTGCTAGGGAATCGAACTAGGGTACTTAGCGCTTGCTAGGTAAACACTTTTAACTGCTGAGCCATTCCTCCAGCCCCTTCCTCCACTTCTGATATGACTTCAGGATTTCTGACCTTCCTGCAGCCTCCTGTCAGTTGTTGGGGTGCTCCTTTCTCTCCCAACTCCATGAGATGTTCTGGGCTCCACTTGGGTTTTCCTCTGTCTGCAGCTGACTGCAGCTCCCAGCTATTTGTAGCCAGCCTGCAGCGGCTTCCTGGGCTGCTAGGATTTTTTTTTCGGATTTTTTCCTCCACTTTTGATGTTCCTTTGGAATTTCTGATCTTCCCCTGGCCTCCTTTCAGTTGTTGGGGTGCTCCTCTCTTGCCTAGCTACACTGAACATGCATTTTATGACTAAATTCTCAACTTTTTAAGTGGGTCCATGAGGAGACATTATGCAGCTCTGTTACTTGACCTCCATCTTGACCGGAAGTCCCTGTGCTAATTTAATTTATAAAACTAGCTAGGGCTGGGACTGGTGGTTCAGTCTCTGGGAGTCTGAGGCAAGAGTATTGTAAATTTGAGCCTAGCCTGGGAAATTTAGTGATTTAGTGAGATCCTGTCTCAAAATGAAACCTAAAAATGGGCTTGGGGATGTAGCTCATTGTGAAGGCCTTGCGATGGGTTACCAGTTTAAAAAACAAAACTAGCCAGGCCTGATGATATAGGCCTGTAATCCCAACACTTTGGGAGTTTAAGACAGGAGGATCTCAAGTTCAAACCCAGCCTGGGAAACTTAATGACTTAGTGGACACTGTCTCAAAATCAGAAATGGGCTAGGGATGTAGCTCTGTGTGAAAGCCCTGGGTTTGATTCTCAGTAATAAAGGGTAAAAAATTATTTCAGACTTGACTCTTCAGTGCAGTAGCACACTATGAAACTACAATTAGCCACCATCAACTGAAATATTTGGGAAAAAATTTAAGCTTACTAAATATTACCCTTGCTAAAACTCAATAATAGAAATACAAACGCATTTTTTATTAAATAAAAAAAGAGAGGGAGGCCTACTTGGTTGCCTTACAAAAAGACTGTACTCCTGAAGCTCTTTTTTTTTTTTGAGACAGAGTCTCACTCTAGCCCAGGCTGGTCCTGAACTCATTATGGAGCCCAGGCTGGCCTGTAACTCAGGGAAATCCTCCTGTCTCAGCCTCCTGAGCCCTCAGATTACAGGTGTGTACCACCACGTGCAGCTTATGTGGTGCTGGGAAATTGAACTCTGGGCCTTGAGCTTTCTAGGCAAGTGCTCTGCCTGCTAAGCTATTCTAGCCCCTGGAGGAAATTTTATTAATAAATCCTATTTTTGTTCTTTGCCAAAAAAGAAAGAAAGAAAGAAAGAAAGAAAGAAAAGTGGACTTTTAGAACTTTCCCAGAAAGTGGCAAGCTGGTGGAATCAGCATGTTCAAAGCAAGAGGAAGTATTCTGAAGAGGATTAATGGCAATGTGTCTTTTACTGCATTACTTTAAATTAACCACTCACTGTAATTTTTGTTCACACTGTATGTGGAGTTGGCTCAGGTCAGAACTCTGGGCTTTGGCTTCGGTGCCTCTCCTCTCTTCTTGCCCATCTCAGTGTCCTGGCTCTTGGAGGAACGGGCCATCTCCCCTGTGCACTAGTCCTCATAGGTGAAGCGTGTGTTAACTTGTCTGGGTCCTTTGTGGTCACCTCCTTGTTGGTTTTTCTGGTCCCTTCCTTTCTTGCTTGTCTCCCTCTATATTCAGGACTAGCAATGCTTTGAGACATTTGTTAGATCATGCTGGGTCCCTGTTTAAAATCTTCCAGTTTATGACCAGTCCAGAGAACTCATCTTGGTCTTCAAGGCTCTTTGGATCTGGCCACTCCCCAGTCTGTTTTCCTTTGGTCCCACGTGCCCCATGCCTGCTTTTCTCCAGTGACATCTTCCTGCTTCTGGAGCACATCCAGCTTTTCCTACATCTGGGCCTTTGCATCTGCTGTACCTGCAACACTCCTCCCCACATCTTCATGCCCCTTTCTTCTCATTCTCAGTTCTTTTGAAAATCCCATTCATTTCCTCAGTACAAAGCCAGACTGGTGGTATTTATTTACTGGTTTGTATGTCCCGTGTGTATATTTATCACCATGTGCTTGATACCTACCACACGCTTAAGTGCTTGCTAAATGAATATTGTATCATTGGTTACCTTAGTGACTGTGTCCTCTCTAGAGAGGGAGGTAGTAAATCTGTTTCTTTTCTTTTTCAGGTATATTACCTGTGCTGAGTACACTCACTTCTATGGTGGCAAGAAGCCAGGTAAGGGATGGAATCCCTCTGTTCTCACTGGAACTTGGGTGGGTTTTTTTTTTTTCTTTCGAGACATGGTCTTTCTCTGTAGCCCAGGGTGGTCCTGAACTCACTATGGAACCCAGGCTGGCCTTGGACTCATGGCAATCCTCCTGCCTCAGCCTCCCAAGTGCTGGGATTGCAGGCTTGTCCTCATTGTACATTGAGCAGTAAAAATGGACAATTAACAAAAACAGTTATTGTGGTAGACTACTGGCAGAAGAACATAGTGCACAGAAGAGGAAATAGGTTCAACATATGAGGACGCATTACATCTTGGACTTTTTTTTAAAATAAGATCTCCGTAAGTTGCCCAGAATTGACTCAAACTTGTAGTCTGTCTTAGTTACTTTTTCATTGCTGTGGCTAAATACCTGACACCCACAAATTTAAGAAAGGAAAGGTTTATTTTAGCTCACAATTTCAGGTGGTCACAGTCCATTCAGGGTTGGCTGGCAGCAATCGAAGTACATGGCAGAGACAGAGGTGGAGGCAGCTTCTCACGACATCACAAACAGGAAGGCGAGTTGAGACATGTTGAGATCAGTCCAAGTCCCCGTCCTCGTCTTAGTCCTCCAAGGAAGGCAGGTGTAGCTTATGTATCCTTTCAGGTCTCTGCCCCTCCTGCATCCAGGTGTGGAAGGTGTGGCCACTACACACCGTTAATCCTAACTCACATGCCTTTAATCTTAACTCACACGCCTTTAATCCTAACTTAACTGTAATCCACCCCTCCAGACTAGACCCCAATCCACCAACAGCACATGGTTCCATAGACAATCCATAACATTAAAATATATGAAACTTTTTGGTCACTCCAGATCCTAACCGCAACATAGTCTTTTGCCTCAGTCTCCAAAAGTGCTGGGATAATGGGTGTGTGCCACTCCCTGTACCTGGATAACGTGAAGGTTTCTTTTATTGGTATTGGTGATTTTCTTATTATGAGATAGGGTCTCACTAAGCCTCTTAAGTTGCCCCGGGTAGGCTTGAACTTGTAGTTCTTTTGCCTCAACCTCCTAGAGTGCTGAAATTACAGGCATGCACCATCACATCTGGCTTTTTGTTTGTTTGTTTGTTTGTTTATTTATTTGAGACAAGGTCTCACTCTCTAGCCCAGATTGGTCCTGATCTCACTGTGAAGCCCAAGCTGGCCTTGGACTCATGCAGTCCTCCTACCTCAGTCTCCCAAGTAATAGGATTGAGTGCTGAGTTTACAGATGTACACCACCACACCGGCTTATGTGGTGCTAGAGAATTGAACTCAGGGCCTTGTGCTTGTAAGGCATGCATTTTAACCGCTGTGCCATTCCTGCAGCCCCCACATCTGGCTTTTTAATAGGCTGCTGGGTGTGGTGGTACATGTCTTTACTTAAGGTACTTGGGAGGCTGAGGCAGGAGTATCACTGCATGTTTGAGGCTAGCATGAGCTACAGAGTGACACCCTGTCCTAGAAAATCAAAAGAAAGAAAGAAGCCAGATGTGCTGATGCACACCTATATTCCCAGTACTCAGGAGGCTGAGGCAGGACTGCTGCGAGTCCAAGGTTAGCCTGGACTACATAGAGAGTTTGGGACCAGCCTGGTTTTCAAAGGAGACCTTGTCTCAAAAACAAACAAAAAATGAAAACAAAGCAAGCAAGCAATAAAGAAGCCTGGCTCAGCACTTGAACCACTGTGCAATTCTTCCAGTCCTGGGGGAGGGTTATTTTTTATTTTTATTTATTTATTTATTTTTGAGACAGAGTCTTGCTCTATGACCCAGGCTGGTCCTGAACTCATTATGGAGCCCAGGCTGGCTTTGGACTCATGGCAATCCTCCTGTCTCAACCTCTGAGTGCTGAGATTACAGGTGTGTGCCAACATGCCCAGCTTATGTGGTGGTGGGGAATTGAACTCGGGTAGTTGGCACTTGACTTAGCGTTTACTAGGCAAGCGCTTTAACCACTAAGCCATTCCTCCAGCCCCTATTATTTATTTATTTATTTATTTATTTTCTGAAAACAGGGTCTCGCTGTGTAGCCCAGGCTGGTCCTGAACTCACTATGGAGCCTTGGCTGGCTTTAGGCTCACTGAAATCCTCCTGTCTCAGCCTCCCAAGTGCTAGGATTACAGGTGTGCGCCACCACACCCAGTTTAGGAAAGGTTTATTTCAATTCCTGGTTTCAGAAGGTCTTGGTCCATCCATGAACAGCTGGTAAAGGCAGAAGCACATGGTAGGACCCTAGCGGGAAAGAAGCTGTTCATGGCATGACAAACAGGAAGCCAAGCAAGTGAGGAAGGGGGGACATGCCCTGTGCCCTCCCAGGTGAAGCCCTAAGTACCTGCCCCTTCCAGCCAGCCTCACCTCTTTTTTTTTTTCCCCAAGGAAAGGAAAAAAATTATTTTATTTAGCTCACAGTTTGAGAAGGTCTCAGTCTAGGGCTGGAGGAATAGTTTAGTGGCTAACATGCTTGCCCAGCAAGCCCAAGACTTTGATTCCCTGGCACCTTATAAGCTGGGCATGGTAGCATACTTCTGTAATCCCAGCACCCCTAGCACTTGGAGGCTGTGGCAGGAGGATTGTCCTGAGTTCAAGGTCAGCCTGGGCTACATAGCCAACTCAGGACTAGGCTGGACTACAGAGTGAGACCCTGCCTCAAAAAAAAAAAAATTTAAAAAAAGAAAAGAAAAGAAAAGAAAAAAAAGAAAGAAAAGATCTCAGCCTGTTCAAGGGTGGCTGCCAGTGGCAGAAGCATACAGCAGTGAGCGAGCTGGAAGAGCTGTTCCTGGCATGGTATACAGGAAGCCAAGTTAGGGAGGAAGGCAGAGCTACATGTACTCTTTTAGGTCAAGCTCTGGTGTTCCACCTCTTCGGGGTTAAACTGCAGTGATCTGCCCTTTCCAGTTCACATGCCCAATAATATACCACACATGTGTAATGCAGCTCATGCCTGTAATCTCCTCCTGACCAGCCCCACCCCCTAAATCACATGGAATCTATAAATACCCAATACCATCCAGATACAGGAGGCTCTTGGGGACAGTCCACATCCAAACTGTAACAGTGATTTAGTGACATAGTAACTTTCTCAGAATCAAAACCAGAAAATGGGAGGAGGGGAGAGGGGGAAAGAAACAGAAAAATCTTGTTAAATTAATTTTAAAAATGAAAAGAATGATAATATCCAGAGCTATCAGAATTACATTCAAAAGAACAGAGGCTTTATTTATTATTATTATTCTTTATTTTTATTTTATTTGTTTTTGAGACAGGGACTCACTTTGTAGTGAAGGCTGGTCCTGAACTCATTATGTAGCCAGGTTGGCAATTCTGCCTTTGCCTCCTGAGTGCAAAGATTATAGGCATATGGTACTGTGCTTAACTTACGTGGTGCTGGTAAATTGAACTTAGGGCCTTGCACTTCCTAGGCAAGCACTTGTAAGCACTGAGCTACATCCCTAGCCTTTAATTAATTTATTTTTGAGGTAGGGTCTTGCTTCGTAGTCCAGGCTGGTCCTGAACTCACTGTGTAGTCCAGGCTGGTCTCCAAGTCACAGCAATCCTCCTGTTTCAGCCTCCCAAATGCTGGGATTACAGGGGTGAGCCACCATGCCCAACAGATTTTTCTGTGGTGCTGGCAAACAGAATCTAGGACCTTGCATGTGCTAGGCAAGTGCTTTAATCTCTGAGCTATTTCCTTAGCCCCAGGCATAATTTTAATGGGAGAAAAAAAAGTTTTTTTGCTAAGTCTTATTTATTTGTTTTTTTCATATGTGTGGCTGAGGATCAAACCTCTAAGGCCTTTTACATGCTAGGCAAGTACTCTCCCACTAAGCTGCAGCTTCAGATCCTCTCGGTTGTTTGTTTTGTTTTGTTTTTAGTGATAACAGAAATGGAAGCCAGGGTCTTGCAGACATCCCTGCCCTTTTTATTTCTGGAGACAATGGTCTTACTCCTTCATCATAGAGGATGGCCTGAAACCTTTCATCTTGCTGCTTCAGCCTCTTGAGTAGCTGGGATTATAGGAATCTGCCATTGCACACAGCTTCTAAATTCTTTGTTGACATACATCGTATTTTTATATCTATTAAAACTTTTTAAAGTTAATATAGCATATTGCTCTAAAGTCCAAGCTGGTCCTAAACTTACTGTGTAGCCTAGGCTGGCCTTGGACTTAATAGTAATTCTCCTGATTCAGCCTCCTGACTGCTGGAGTTATAGGTGTGTGCCACCAAGCCCTATTTATGTGGTATGCTGGGGAATCAAACCCTTGGCCTTTAACCACTGAGCTGCACCCCAAACTCTATTAAAATACTTTTAATTCAGGGGTTGGGAGTATAGGTCAATAGTAGAGTGTGTGCTTAGCATGCTTAAGGCTCTCAAAACAAAGAAAGAACTGGGCTTGGTGGTACAGGCCTATAATCTTAGCACTTTGGGAGGCTAAGGGAGGAGGATTGTAAATTTAAGCTCATCCTGGGTAACTTAGTGAGACCCTGTCTTAAAAAAAACAGAAAGAGCTGGAGGTCAGCCATTTAAGTGCTTGCCCTGCAAGCTCAAGGCTCTGGGTTCTATTCCCCAGTACCGCATAACCATGGTGTAGTGGCACATATCTGTAATCCCAGACCTTGGAAGGCTGAGGCAGGAGGATTGCTGTGTGTTCAAGACCACCTGGGCTATGCAGTGAGCTCAGGACCAGTCTGGACTGCAGAGTGAGATCCTATCTCACATAAATAATTGATAGATAGATAGGCAGGCAGGCAGACTGGAGATATAGCTTAGTGGGAAGGGTCACTCTTTAGTACCTACCCCACTAGTACACACATACACAAAGAAAAAAACCAAAACAATTTTAATCAATAGCAGTTTTTTGTTTGTTTGTTTTTTTCTTGAGATGGGGCTTTGTTCTGTGGTCCAGGCTGGTCCTGAATTCACTGTGTAGCTTTGGCTGGTCTTGAACTCTTGGCATCCCACAAACTTTTTCATAAAATGTATTTGAATTGTTGGTAGGTGCTCACAGATCAAATATTTTGCAGAATAACTTTTTTTTTCATTTTAAACAGAAGTTCCACAGGCAAATTTTCGTCGTTTACCTTTTGACCACTGCAGGTAAGAGTTCTGAAGTTTATCTTTTCTTATGGCCACTCTGTATACAGGCTGAATATTCTTTTTCCAAAATGCTTGGGACTAGATCTATTCCAGGTTTGGGGACTTTTTAAATTTTGGAATATTTGCATAGACTTTACCAGTTGATCATACCTAATCTGAAAATCCAAATTCCAAAATGTTCCAAAATCTCCAGCATTTTGAAATCCAAAGTGATGCTCAAAAATGTTTCAGATTTTGGAGTGTCCTGGATCTAATATTTTCAGATTAGGGATACTCAGTGTGTACTGTCCATAGTGAGCTTGTCCTCTGAAGGTACAAGTGGAGTCTGCATTCTTTTACCTGGATTGTTCCTTGCTGTGGGAGAAAGTAGACTACAACTTTTTTGTATCTCTTTACAAGCTTTCTCTTTTAACCTCATTCTTACCTTCCAGTGCTGTATACCTTGTTATGAAGTTTAATCTATGATCAGGAAACCTGTGCTTGGAAGAGTGAAGCAGCTTAGGCAGATGTCACAACTGGGAAGTCAGGCTGTGGAGAATTGACCCCATCTGACTCTGGGCTGTGCCTGAAATGCTTTGCTTTTGTTCCCAAATTTAAGTGGTAGCAGCAATAGTAATGGCGCCATGAAGCTTTTCTCCCCTTTCCCAGAAGCCCAGGATCTGGGTCGGAATGGGGACAGACTCAACTGCAGATGTGTTCAGATGGGCATGTGTGTGGATAGAGGGGTCTTGTTGGTGAGGCAGGACTAGGACTTCACACACTCCCCCTCTCAGGGCAAAGGAAACTGTGGCAAGTCTGGTGGTTTCCTAAGACCTGAGTTTTGCCTAGCCTGAGCTGTGGTCACTTCTGCTTTGGACATGGTTGTGTTGGCACAGCACCCCCTTCCTCCTCAGTCTGTCCAGGTGTTAGGTACTGACCTGTACTGTCTAAACTCATAGGTGGTCTGTGAAAAACAGAAGCCAGGCCACCTAGGACCATGGGTAGCTAGTGACAATAACCCCATGCAAGAAAAGGAGTCCTGGCTGAGACAGTTCACGAGACGCAGTGTCTTCAGTGTGGACTCTGCTTTTCCTCCACTGACTTCAGGGAGATGGCTTGTGGTGGTTGGGATGCCTTTTCTGGTGTTTTAGAATTTCCCAGAATTCACAGGGACTTGGGTCTTTACTGAGTCATGTGCCAGCCCCTTGGAAATGAGGAACATGGGTACATCCTATGGTCACGGGCAGGACAGCACCTCAGGTCACAGTGACCCCACGGGCTGAGATGACTCTCAGTAGCAAAGCTTGGGATATCTGCCGAGTGAGTCCCAGTCCTGCCCTCCCAGCGCCACCTCCATGGGTCTCTTTTAAACTTAAATATGGTACCTGTTACATGGTATGCAGTGGGGAAAAGGAAAGTCTGGCTGTTGCTGTGCTCAGGCCTTTGCCCTTCTGAGGCTATGCCTTATCCCAGAGCTGAGCTGCAGGACGCCAGGGCTGCCTCTGCCGCTGGCTACCAGCACAGGTGGTGTAGCAGAGCCTCTTGCATTACTGGCAGAGTGACAGACAGAGGGAAGCCAAAGGCACAAAAGGTGGGCACTCCATAGGCCCAGCTGCTAACCTGCAGTGACTCTGTTTTCTCAGTCTCTCTCTGCAGCCCTTCACCTACCCAGTGTGTACCCCGGAAGGTGTCGTCTTTGATTTCCTGTGAGTTTTTCCTTGAGTTTTGATCTATTGTGTTAAAATTGTCATCCCACAAAAAAGGGGATGCCAGGCTTGTTGTAGCTGGCAGTAGGGATAATGCAGATTATGCCAGGGTCACCAGACTCCTGGTCCCAGCAGGACCTGGATGGACTTTTGGGTGCCTGAGGAAGGACGCGGCCACAGTGTCGTGGTGACCTCAAGCAGACAGCTTTAGCTGGCAGGTACTGCTGTCTCCACCTCCCTACTTGTCATGGACCTTTTGTCCTAATTGGCACACTTGCCTCCGTCTTGGAATGTTAATGAACTGGAGTTTCTTTATGAAAGTGGAGTCATAATCACAGTATACGCTTTTCCCGTGCCATTTTGGAAACATACCCATTTAAAAAAATTTTTCCT
Organism: Ctenodactylus gundi; assembly: GCA_004027205.1. Classification (NCBI taxonomy): domain Eukaryota; kingdom Metazoa; phylum Chordata; class Mammalia; order Rodentia; family Ctenodactylidae; genus Ctenodactylus; species Ctenodactylus gundi. The sequence goes on along the minus strand of PVKB01005025.1, from coordinate 104,416 downwards.
TTTCTTGGGGCTGGTGGAATGGTTCAGCTGTCAAAGCATTTGCCACGTCAAGTGCTAATTACCTGAGTTCGATTCCCCAGCACCATATAAGCTGGGCGTGGTGGTGCACGCTTGTAATCCTGGCACTCAGGAGGCTGAGGCAGGAGGATTGCAATGAGCCCAAGGCCAGCCTGAACTCTACAGTGAGTACAGGACCAGCCTGGACTGCAGAGCGAGACCCTGTCTCAAAAGAAAACAAACAGATTCCTTTTCTTGGTGCTCAGGATTAAACCCAGGGCCTCAAGTGTGCTGAGCATGTGCTGTGCTACTGATTGCCTCTGACCTTGATGGTTCTTTCTGCTTCCTCTTCCCTACAGGAACATTGTTTCGTGGCTTAAGAAGTATGGGACTAACCCCAGCAATGGCGAGGTAGGTGTAGAGGGGTTTAAGTGATACTGGTGAGAACTGTCTTCTTCCTTTACTTTGTTCTGGTACTTTTTTGTTTTTGTTTCTTTTCTTTCTTTCATTCGTTTGTTCTTTCTTTTTTTGAGACAGAGAATGGCTCTGTAGCCCAGGCTGATCCTGAGCTCACTATGGAGCCCAGGCTGGCCTTGGACTCATTACAATTCTCCTGCCTCAGCCTCCCGAGTGCTGGGATTACAGGTGTGCACCACCACACCCAATTTATGTGGTGCTGGGGAATTGAACTTACTGCTGTGCCATTCCTCCAGCCCCACGTGGCCATTTCTTTTTCTTTATATGGTAGATTTTCTCTTAAGATTTGATTGGATAAATTTCTTATTCCTTACCTTGGATTTCCTGTTACCCTGTAATTCTGAGATTGAGCTTCTTTGGTCATCTAGCATCTGTTTGGAACCATTTCCATATGTAGTGTTATTTGAACATCCGTAAGGGCTTGGGCTCTGGTTTCCATCCTGTCTTAGAGATCTGAAGCTCTGTCCTCATTCTAGGTTGTTGTATTCTCCAAATTTTTCAGTGAGGTTTCCATCTCCTGATGCTCTGCTAATAATATCTTTTTACATTTTTGTAACTCTTCAGTGAATTTGTCATTCATTTCTTTCTTTTTTTTTTTTTGAAGTAGATCTCATTCTGTAATCCATGTCAGTCTTGGACTTATGATATAGCCTTAAACATGTGGCAATCCTCCTGCCTCACCCTCCCAAGGGCTGGGATTTCAGGTGTGTGCCATCACACCTGGCTTATATGGTACTGAGGAATCAGACTTAGGGCCTTGTGCTTGCTAGACAAGCCTCGTGACCTCCGAGCTGTGCACTCCAGCCCATGTCCTTCACCTCCAGCTGCGCTAGCCCAGGTTTGCTTCCTCACTCATCTGGGCATTTTGGAATTTTTGTCCTTAAACTCTAAAGTTAGACCTTATTTTTCCCCCACTAATATACATATGTAATACATAGTGTTTACAATGAATTTGGGTATTTCATGCACATATGTATCATATCAACTTTATAATCCCTTCCCATTTTTGACCCTCCCACTAGACCTTCTTATTTTATTATTTTATTTTATTTTGAGACAGGGTCTCGCCCTGCAGCCCAGGCTGGTCCTGAACTTGTTATGGATCCAAGGCTGGCCTTGGACTCATGGCAGTTCTCCATCTCAGCCTCCCAAGTGCTGGGATTATAGGTATGCACCACCATACCTGGCTTATGTGGTGCTGGGGGATTGAACTTAGGCACTTAGTGCTTGACTTAGCACTTGCTAGGCAAGTGCTTTAACCACTGAGCCATTCCCCCAGCCCGAGTTAGACCTTTTAAAACTCACTAAATATCCTGAGGAGATTTTTGCTTGCTTTTTCTTACATTCTCCAATAATTCAAGTGGAGTATTCTTTGATTTTGTTTTTAATTCTTACAATAGTTTGTGGAGGTTATCTTTTGATTCCAACTTACAGGCTTCCAGGAGATTGATTTTTCTGCTTTTGAAGTTCAGGAGGTTTGCTTCCAGTTCTCTTGTGGGCTCCTTTGGAGGACTAGGGGCTTGGTGGGGCATCCTGTCATTTGCATCCCACTGTTGCTTTTATTTGGAGATGTAAGAGTTAGCCTATGGCTGTGGTGGGTTCTCTTCTTTTGGCCTCTAGGAAAAACCGGTTCCTTTTCTGAGCTGAATTTCAGAGCCCTGATATGTTTTCTTTAAATCTGTGTCTCCCGCCTGTCCTGGCTTCCCTCCCCAGAGAATGGGGCTCTCTGCTCTCTGAGATGCTCCCACTACACGCGAGCCGTTCAGGAGGTCTGCAGCTTTTCCTCTGTGCAGTTGTCTCTTGTGCCAGTTTCTTCCTAGGCACTGTTTAAGAGTGTCCTCAAAAACCCTAATGTGGCCTGTATGTGGCTTCTTTTACTCCAGACAGTTCAGACTTGGGCTCTTTTTAAAAATGGCTTCTGCCTATGTCCCTGCCTGTTATGGCTGCTGAGTGCTGCTTCTCCAAAGGCTCTGGGAGGCCTTTTCTAGGGGAAGCTCACAATACCTTTGCAGCTTGTCTTTCTGCAGGCATGTTTCTGGAGGCTGGGGCTACTGGCTGATGTCAGTTCCCACATCTCCTGGGTCTGTGCTTCCCTTGGTCTGGGGCTTTCAGCTCAGGGCTCACCTCAGTGTACAGGTGCTGGCAGCTCACGGCCCTTTATGGTTGGGCTGCGGGGCTTTCTGGGCTGTTGTTTTCTTCAGCTTCTGATGCGTCTCGCAGGGTTCCCAATATTTCAGTAGTCTTCTTTCACCTGGTGGGGGGCGGGGATGCTCCTCCCTCTCTTAGCGAAGCTGAATAGGTGGTTTTAACTATAATCTCAATTTATTTAACTATAATCTCAAGGAGACATTGAGCAGTTCTATTACTCGGCTACCATCTTGCCCGAAAGTCCCTGTTCTTGTTTTTGTTTGGGGGATGAGTCCAGGGCCACTTGACTACGCCCCTATCGTTTTCCTCTTTTTTTTTTTTTTTTTTTTTTTGAGGCGGGGTCTCACTCAGCCCAGGCTGGTCCTGAACTGAGAATGGAGCCCAGGCTGGCCTTGGACTCACTGCAATCCTCCTGTCTCAGCCTCCCGAGTGCTGTGATTATGCTGGGGAATTGAACTCAGATACTTAGAGCCTGATGTAGTGCTTGCTAAGCGCTTTAACTGCTGCCCCTGTCTTTTTGTTTTGTTTTGTTTTGTTTGTTTTGGTTTTTGTTTTGCTTTACAGTCCAGGCTGGTCCTGAACTTACTGTGTATGTAGCCCAGGCTGGCCTCCAACACAGCAGTGTTCCTGCTTCCCATGGTATACCACCATGCCTGGCTTACGTGGTGCTGAGGAATTAAACCCAGGGTCTTGCACTTGCTAGGCAAGCACTCTTAACCATTGTGCCATTCCTCCAGCCCTATAATGTTTTATTTAAATATTCATAAACAGAATATGCTGAACTTCTGGATACCTCCACTAGCATTAAAAATACACTTTGTTTTGGAGACAAGGTCTTGCTCTGTAATCTAGGCTGATCCTGAACTCATTGTAGAGCCCAGGCTGGCCTCGAACTCACAGCAGTCCTTCTGTCTCAGCCTCCCAAGTACTGGGATTATAGGTGTGTGTTACCACACCTGCCTTAAGGACTTAGTGGGTCATGTGCTTAACATGCACAAAGTCCTAGATTCTGTTTCCAGTGCCCCCCACCCCTACAAGTTAAACATTGCATAAGTACAAAACAACTCCATCCTGTATCCTTATTCTTCAGCCTGGTAGTCAGATTAGATCAGTATTTATGTGTTTATAAATCTGGGCTCTACTCAGCCATTGGGTTGTGGGGATTACACGAGTGCTACCACCTAGGCATGTGTTCTACAGCCCCCTTTAGTCGTGGCTGACATTCTGGGAGGTCCTGCAGCTGTACTGTGGTCTGTTACTGCAAAGGGTTGACTGAGGAGAGACTCTACTAGTCTGTCTGTTTCAGTTGGCTTAACAGCCTCAACATGTTCTCGTATCACCTACTACTACTACTACTACTACTACTACTACTACTACTACTACTACTACTATTCTTATTATTATATTGTAGTTTTGGGTGTATGTGTGCAATGCTGGTGTTTGAATCCAGGGTGTTGTGTATGGTAAGTGAATGCCTTACTACAAACTATACCCCAGCCTTATTCATTATTATGTGTCTTTTAGAAACTTGATGTGAGATCCCTGATTAAGCTGAAGTTCGCCAAGAACAACGAAGGTGAGAGGTGCCTTTGTAGCTGGTTCTAGAGTAGGTCCCTGTGGCCGCTGCTCTCAACCAAGTTTTTGTAAGGGGTCAGTCATTCTTTTCTTTTGTTCTTTTTTTTTTTTCTTGGTATTGAGGATTGCCTTAGTTACTTTCTCATTGCTGGGATAGCATACCTGACATTCATGACTTAAGGAAGAAAAGGTTTATTTTAGCACAGTTTCAGAAGACCTCAGTCCATTGGTTGGCAGTGGTGGCAGAAGTGTTGCTGGAGCTGCTCACAACATGGTTGACACGAAGCCAAGAAAGTGAGGAAGGGCAGAGCTAGTGTATACCCTCCCAGGTTCTGTCCCAGTAGTCCATCCCTACTGGTCAAACCCCAGTGTTCTGTCTCTTCTGGATTAAACCCCAGTGATCCACCCTTTCCATGTCACATGCCCATAATCTACTATGTGCCCCTAACCCACCACACACCTGTAACTCACCCCTTCTAACCAGGTTCTACCTCTAAACAACACATGGAATCCATAGATATTCTATAACATCAAAATACATGAGGCCTTTGGGAACATTCCAAACCACAATAAGGATCAGCACCAGGGCCTCACACACACTAAGTGTATGCTCTGCCACTGAGCCCCACCCCAGTCCTCAGCCATTCCTTTCTTTTTTTTGTGTGAAGAGAACACTTCATTGGGAAATGCATAGAAGGGGGAAGAAGAGGGATAGAAGGGGAAAGAAGGAGGGTAAAGCTTCTGTTAGTCAGAAGGGAGACATGGAAATGTGGGCTGCCCTTCATTCCTTTCTGATCAGCGACATGTTTGCTTTTCATTTTGCAAAGCTGGCACGTGACTTAAGGTCCAGGTAGTTTTGGTTGGGGATTGTAGAAGCGGAACCACTTTTCCCCACAAAGGCTTTTAAGTGATTGTGAGCTGCTGGCGACCTTTGGGGGTATGGTCAGGGCGTGGGGGCTCGGGTCCTATGTAGCTGAGGCCGTGGCATTCACTGCTGGAGACAGAGGCTGCTGAGGCTGAGTCACAGTGGTAGAGCACGGTGTGGGTAGCACGGGGGGTTCTCAGGTGGCTGTTTAGTTCTCTTCATTGCTGCTCCTTAGCCCTGGCTCAGCTTGCAGCCGGCTGCTTTATGTCTCTCCGTGCTTTCCTCTTATGATTAACTGAGCTGAGTTGACAGCCCTTTTAGTCCCTCTCCCAGAACCTGATTTTATTTTTTATATTTTTAGTGTGGTATTAGGGATTGAACACAGGGCCTTCATTCAAAGCTGCATCTCTAGCCCCCCCCCCATTTTATTGATATGTATATATGTGATACATAACGTTTACATTGAACTTGAGTATTTTGTGCACATGCATATCATACCCTCTTCCCCGTTTTGGCCTCCCCACTAGTCTTCACAGTAGATCAGCAGAGTCAGATGTTCCTGCTGTGGAGAGAGCAGGGTAAGAGAAGAGAGGGCCCTGGGGCAGCCAGCATCCAGTGTTTGAGAGGAAATATGAGGAAGGGAGGGAGGGAGGTCTTTGAGGATTTGGGAGGAACATTCCAGGTAGAGGGCACAGCCAATGCAAAGACCTCGAGGTGCACGTGCACTTTAGAATATCTGTACAACCTGAGCCCAGTGTTGTGGAAACAGTGTGAGTGAGGGAGCAAGAGATGGGAGACAGAGCAGTGCTGCAGGGCCTGGGAGGTCTCACAAGGACTTAGGTTCCTCTTCTGAGATGGGAAGCGCAAAGAGGATGAAAGATCTGGCCTTAACTATTGGTGCCTGCCGTTGGACCTGGGACCTCATTGGTGCCTGGGGGTATAGTTCAGCAGTTGGAGCACTTGCCTAGCAAATATCAGGCTGTGAGTTCAGTTCTCCAGCACCACGTTAGCTGGACATGGTGGCACATGCCTGTAATCCCAGCACTTGGAAGGCTGAGGCAGGAGGATTGCTGCATATTTGAGGTTATGTAGTAAGTTCAGGATTAGCCTAGACGATAGAGCAAGACCTGTCTTAAAAACAAACAACAGAAAGAAATACATAGGAATTCTTGTCCCATCAGATATGTACCCAGTAGTCAGATTTGCAGTTTCCTGATTATAGTTTATAAATCAGAATCTTTTTTTTTTTTTTTGAGACAGGGTTTCACTCTGTAGTTCAGGCTGGTTCTGAATTCACTGTGTAGCCCAGGCCAGCCTTGAACTCACGGTAATCCTCCTGCTTCAGCTTCATGAGTGCTGGTATTATAGGCATGCACCACTATACCCGGCCTATGTGTGATGCTGGGAGATTGAACTCAGGTACCTAGTGCTTTCTAGACAGGTGATTAACCCCTGAGCCATTCCTCCAGCCCCCAAACCAGAATTTGAAAAAGTTCACCCAGATACTGTGGGTGACATGTGATACTATGGGTGACATGTGTAAGTATTTTAATATTTTCTCTACCTACTTATTTTTTCCAGATTTTTTGGGGGGCTTACTAGACAGGGCTCCTGACTACTGGATAGGAGATTTTCAAAGCAGGGACACCTGTGTTAGGTGTGCCATAATAACCAACTCAGAGGCCAGGAGACAGGATAGCTGGTGGCTGCTTCAGGTATGAGAGGTAGAAATAATAGTTAAGGCTGGGTCCCTGGGAGACTGGGCTGGTATAGTGGTCAAAGAACCTATTTCTCAGGCAGGGGTTGGGTCTTGTATGATGAATGTGGTTTTTCTAATGGCCTGAGCACGTGCTGTCCTCTAGTTCTACCTCTGGGCAGCTGGCCTGGGCTTCTTCCTCTTTTCTGTGATCTTCTGCCCAACTCCTGTCTCATCCTGGCCCTCAGTGGTCTTCATTAAGATGATCAAAATCCTCAAGGGCAATTGGCTTCTCTGTGTGTGCCTTCTCTCTAGGGAAGTACCACTGCCCAGTGTTGTTCACCGTGTTTACTAACAACACCCACATCGTGGCTGTCAGGACAACGGGCAACGTCTATGCCTATGAGGTGGGTTCTTGCTGCAGGGTGAGGCTCAGTGTGGTGTTCAGCCCTCTGTGTGCTTTGGGGATATTGTGTCGCCTGGTTGTGTATGGAGGTGGGGGGAGGGGGCGGGGAGCCAGGCACAGCAAACATGGCATGACCTCATGGGGCTTATGGTCATGGCTACCGGCACAAGGCATTTTGCTGAGCTGTGTTTGGCCAGTTTACCACTTTAAACAGGCCTAGAAAATGGGGAGATATGTCTTGGGGCCTCTGGACCAGTCAGTTCTGGTTTCTGAGCAGGGAGTCCTCATGGTCCAGGCCTGGGAGGGAACCTACATTCTGGGGACAGGCCCCTAGGGTAAGCAGGGGCAGGGAGGCAGTTTTCTCAGGAGAGAGCAGACCCTGGGAAGAACAGTGTCAGGCTTGGGAGTTCTGCTGGGAATGATGTAGCGGTGGGCGGTGGTGGGGACCCAGGGAGCAACCCTGATGCAGAGAGGCCTGTCGTTTTTCTTTCTCACCTGGACTTTTGCAGGGACTGGGTGGCCAATACTGTACAGTGTGCCGGAATTTACTGGCAGAGGGGAGTCTCTAGACAGTGAAGGCAGGTGTCTGTGTTTGTGTCCACTACATACTCATCTCTGTTCCTAGTGCTGGGTGTGGCACATGCACAATGCTCAGTACAGAGATGTCTGCCATGAGCCTGTTGGCTGAATTGTGAAGTGTACCCAGTGTCCCATGAGGAGTGCTGAGCTCCATTTGCTGTCTGGGTGCCACCAGCTCTGCTGTTCACAAAGGGCAGGGCCACTGCTCTGTCTGTGGCATGTACTTGGTTATCTGTCCTGTCCTTCACCTCCCAACGGTGCCACAGTCTGATTGGCTTGAGGTCTCCCCTGCCAGCAGGCTGCCAGGCAGAGGCTCAAGCCATGTTGCTTAATGCCAACCCCCTCCTGGCTGCAGGCAGTGGAGCAGCTAAACATCAAGGCCAAGAACTTCCGTGACCTGCTAACAGACGAGCCCTTCTCCCGGCAGGACCTCATCACCCTTCAGGTGAATGTGCCCCCTACTGGTGCCACCCTGAGCCTCTGCTTGTTCCTGTCCGCTGAGCCCTCTAGGCTTCAGGATGTCATCCTGCTGCCTGGGTGCAGTCTTATGGCTGCCTCAGCCTCTGCGCTCTGCCTCCTGCTTTCAGCTTCGTATTGGGCTCACACAGCTCTTCTGCAGTGCCCTCCATTATGAGGGCCCTCATTTCTTTGCCACATGGCTAGAACAGAGTGGTCACTCTCTAGGCTAGTCTTCTCCGGCTGCCTTGAGGGGGTCCCTGTTGCAAAGCTTTGGGTGAACTGAGAACTTTGCTGTAGAAAAGCGCAGGTGGCCTAGATGGAGTGGAGGCCAGAGCAGGCCTGCCATGGTGGCCAGTTCCCTTCTGTTGCTTGTCCCGTTCTGATTAGAACTTGGCCCTGTGGCTGCCTGGGCCATCCTGTGGCCACTTACCACTAAGTGATGATCTTTAGCTGTGTGCAGAAGAGGGGGTGCAGCTTGGTGAGCAGCTAGCCTGTGTCATATCCTCGCCCACTCCTCCTCATCACCCTGCCTGGGGTTGAACCTGCCTCTCCCAGCCTGACTCTGTGTAGCTGCTGGCCTCTTCCCCTGCAGGCATCTCCTTACTCCTTGCTACCTATGGTGTGCACTTGGCTGGAGTCCTCAGTTGACTCTTCAGGGTATTCTCTTTTTTGCTGTAGGACCCCACCAACTTGGACAAGTTCAATATTTCCAACTTCTTCCACGTTAAGAATAACATGAAAATAATAGACCCAGGTGTGTATAATAGGTAGGGGCTGCTGTGGGCAGAACAAGGGTGGTACTCCTTGGACATAGGCCTTGGTTTTATGGGGCTGGGAATTCCAGGAGTGTGGCCCCAGCCACACTCCAGCCTAGGTTTCTTGAGTCCTTGTAATCCAGGCTGGCCTCGAACATGGTGTCCTGTGTGCTCTGGGCACCCTTCTTTGCTGTATCTGCCATGCTGCCAGGGCCCAGAGCTGTAGCATGACGTCTGCATCGCACCTGCCTGTGGTTGTTGTGGTAGTTGGCTCTGGATTTGCTCCCCTTATAGCTAGCAGCCCCTGATACAAGTCTTGGCTGCTCAGGTCTCTGCTGTTTTGTAGATGAGGAAAAGGCCAAACAGAACCCATCGTACTATTTGAAAAACACAAACACTGAGACCCGAGAGACACTGCAGGAGCTCTATAAGGAGTTCAAAGGGGATGAGATACTGGCGGCCACCATGAAGGCCCCTGAGAAGAAGAAAGTAGACCAGCTGAATGCCGTGAGTAGGCAGCTTCCTCGTAACCACAGGCCTGGCCTTGGCCTCGCCTCTCACTGCTGTGACTGTGCACCTCGCCCTCTGATCTGGCTCCCAGGTCGAGGCCTGAGAGGGAGGCCTGAGGGGGAGGCGGGCCTTTGGGTGGTGGTTAGGGAAGCTGTCCTGGAAGAGAGGCTCTTGGCAGGGACTGAGCAGCATGGTGTTCCTGGCAGGCCCACTACTCCACAGGGAAGGTCAGCGCATCCTTCACCTCCACTGCCATGGTCCCGGAGACCACGCACGAAGCAGGTAGTTGCTCCTTCCTCTCCAGTCTTTCTCCCTGCCGCCATCCTCAGCTCCACATGTGGTACCTGCACTTCGGGGTCTTAGGTCTGTGGGGCTCAGCTCTCTGGTGGCTTTGGTGCTGGATAGGAGAGGCTGTGAACATCAGGCCTGGCTAGAGATGCTGTCCTCCCTCTGTTGCACTGTCCCTTCAGGACCCAGCAGCCTCTGGCACCAGACTGTCCTTGGTATTGCCTTTCTGTGTTCTTAGCTGCATTCTCAAGCATCCCCCCTTTTAGTTGCTGAGCCCTTGATGGGCCCTTGTGGTCACCAACCTGTGCCTAGGTGGGCCTTCTTACAGCCAGGACAAACCCTTAGCCTCTGGCTCCCACCCTCTTTGGAGCTGCTCTCTCCCATCAGAGCTTGTGTCCAGTGCCAGGGGGCTAGAGAGGTGGGGCAGCCCAGGGTCGAGGTCAGGTACTGGAGCTCTGGCCTCCGTTGCAGCCGTCATCGATGAGGACGTGCTGCGCTACCAGTATGTCAAGAAGAAAGGCTATGTGCGGCTGCACACCAACAAAGGAGACCTCAACCTAGAGCTGCACTGCGACCTGGTGGGTTCTCTGACTAGCACACATGGTCCTCATGAGGTTATTCAATAGCTGTGTCTTTAGTATGGAGTTGCAGTTAGTACATGTTCATTGTAGAAAGTCCACCCTGTCCCTAAGAGAAAGCTGAGGTGCCTGGCTTCTTTGGGCCCCATTTGTACTACAGTGTGTCTCCCCTGCCAGTGCACATGCCCCAGAAAAGGGGCCTGGCTCTATCTCTGCCCTGCTGTGGGCCACACAGCTGTGGGTGTGCTCTTGTTTAGCCTCTGCTAAGGCTGGGTTGGATAAGGTCTTCAGGGCTCTGCTGGCCAGGCAGTTACCCATCCTTGTGTGACAATGGACCCACGTGGCTTTGGTGACCCTGCCGTTGGCTGCTGTGTGTTTCAGAAGCATTGGGTTATTTTGCAGACGCCAAAAACCTGTGAAAACTTCATCAAGCTCTGCAAGAAGCACTATTACGATGGCACCATCTTTCATCGGTCCATCAGGAACTTTGTGGTAAGTGGCACAAGGTAGCACTGGCTATAGGACATCCTTGGTGAGGAGGGTGGTGGGGCTGTGACCTTGTCATCCTGCTACTGGTACCTGGCCAGAGAAGGTGGCACATCCTATAAGTGAATCCTGTTAGGGACCCTGCATGCTGGTTCTTGAGCCCCTGGCCCTGGGGCACTGAACTGAGAAGACCCTTTGTTTACGGGAGAACACCGACTCCTTTGAGCCTGTCTTGGGGTGGGGAAGGATATGCTCAGGCAGATGGGCACTAAGGGTGGGCAGCAGGTGGGAGCAAGTAGCCTTAGGCAGATTTGCTCACTGGTTTTTGTTCTTGCAGATCCAAGGGGGTGACCCTACAGGCACAGGCACAGGTAGGTACTAATACTGGGCCTGTCCCTAACCCCTCCGCCAACTCCATGAGGTGTAAGGGGGAGGTACATGGGCAAAGCCATGGCTGTAGAACCTGGAAAAGATAAAACTGCCACCTCAGACTTCACCCCCTTTTCAGATTTTTGAGGTGGCTGTGAGACCTGTAAGGTAGATGGGCGGTTGGAGGACTGGCTCAGCAGTTAAAGTACTTGCCTAGCAAGTGCTACCTTAAGCACTCAGTACTGGAGTTTGATTCCCCAGCACCACATAAGCTGGGCGTGGTGGCGCACGCCTGCCATCCCAGCCCTAGGGAGGCTGAGGCAGGATTGCTCTGAGTCCAAGGCCAGCCTGGGCTCCAGAGTGAGACTCTGTCTCAAAAAAAAAAAAAAAAAAAGAAAAAAAAATACAGATAAGGGCAGAGGAGGGTGTTGCATCCTCCATGGCTCCCTGGACCCCTAGGAGACAAGGGTCTTAGACTAGTCAGCCCTCCTACTGCCAGCCAGAGTGTGGCTGGGCCCTACTTGCACCTCTGCTCTGGGCTTCACCATGGTGATCCTGGCCGTGCTAAGCTCGTCATGGCAGGTACGTGAGCAGAACTGAGCCATATGAAGGTGCCAGGGTCTGGGTAGGCTGCCAGTGAGGGTCCTCAGGACCTAGAGTTCCCTCTGGGATACTCCTGGCCCCTTGAACACCTGATGCCCGTGGGCTTCAGGATTCTAAAGCCTTCTTCATTCCTGCTGCCAGCTGACCAAGCTCATCTGTTCCAGGTGGAGAGTCGTACTGGGGAAAGGCCTTCAAAGATGAGTTCCGGCCCAACCTCTCGCACACAGGCCGGGGCATCCTCAGCATGGCCAACTCGGGGCCCAATACCAATAAGTCCCAATTGTGAGTCTGGGCCTGTTACTTCAAGCCAGGTGGCTGTGGGGTGGCCTGAGAAGGTACCCAGAATTTCCTGCAGGTTCTTCCTAACCATTCCCTAGAGGTTATATGTGTCTGAGTCACAGCTAGGTTGCAGCACAGTTAGGCTGAGCTCCCTGCATGCCGAAGGGGAGACCACTATACAGATCAGCAGGCAGCACTGCAGTGTTGTGTGCCCGCGAGAATGGCAGCCAGTAGTTTGCTAGAAGTCCCTGAAAGGCCTCTCTGGAGGCAGGTTTGGTGGACCACGGTTGTGCATGTGGCAGGTTTGCCAGGGGGGTCCCCTGTGTTCAACGAGGGCACTGAAGATGAGATGCTGCGCGAGAGGCAGGCTCCAGTGCGTGTGGGACAGGACTTCGGGGTGGGGTGCGCTGGGCTGGGGTTGCCTGGTCATTATTTTGGAAGAACGGGCATATGTATTCCATTTATCCACCATATAATGTGGCTGATTTTTCCTTTGGATATATCACGGTTTTTGTTACTTCTGTGTGTTTTTGTGCTGGTGGTAGAATCCAAGGATCTAGTGCATTAAGTCCCATCCTGACCCTGTGCATTTTGAGGGTGTATGTTGCTAGTTGTGAGTAGTTTTTCCTCATAATTTCCTTTTTAGTTAAGGTCCTCTAGGGTTTTTTCTCATTTCTAAGTAGGTTGAGGGTGTGGTTTGTTTCTGTTGTTCTAGGGGCAAAGAGGAGGTCACTTTGTTGGTTTTCTTTTTTTCTCTCTTGTTTTATTTATTTATTTGAGACAGGGTTTCACTCTGTAGTCTAGGCTGGTCCTTTGCCAGCCTTGAACTCATGGTTATTCTCTGCCTCAGTCTCCTGAGTGCTGGGATTACAGGTGTGTACCACCACACCTCTTAATTTTTATGTGGTGCTGAGGAATTGAACCCAGGACCTTGTACACGCTTGGCAAGTGCTCTGACCACTTAACTAGCACCCAAGCCCACTAAAAATTATGTTTGACTCTGCCCTAACTAGCATGTAAAACTACTAGTTGACCAACTGCCTCCTCTTTATTTCTCGTATTGTTTTATGTGTTCTCAACTTTTGCAAAGTTGTGCTAATTTTTAGTTTCCTTAAGGCACTTTAGTTTTTGTTGCATTTTGTTTTTTCTTTTGTTATTCTGTAACTTCTCTATGTTCTTCTGAGTTACTTGATTCTCACTCTAGCCTGTGTTAGGATTTAGTAAGAGCTAGCTGCTAGATCAGAGTTCAGATCTGCATGGTTGTGGGTTTGACATCTGGGAGCCTTGCTTGGTGGTCCTGCAGGTGGTCAGGCCGGTAGAGTCAGGAGTGTCCCTGCTTGGCTGGGTGTCCTGTGTTTGATGCAGTTTGGTGATTCAGTCTTGGCTGCCTGCCTGCCATTCATCCTAGGATGCTGCTTGCCCTCCTTCTTTTGTCTTCTCTGTGTCTTTGCGTTCAGCTTTCACATTCTGAACTTGGCAGGGCTTTTTACTCTTCACACCTGGATTCTTATTTCACTTCATCCTGAACTGTGTGCCTAACTTGTGGTCAGTGTTCTGCTTCCTAGGATCTTCCTTTATGCTTTCTCATTACCCTTTTATATATTTCTTTTCATTCCTATTCTCTTTTCATTTGGAAGTTAGATGTGTTACTTTTGGGCTAAATCAAGACAGCTGCCTATGTCTGAAGTAACTGAGGTCTCTACTTTCCCACCAGCAGGACGCTCATTGTCCTGGAAGGGCTGCTCTCCTCCAAGTGACCCTGCTGTCACATACCAGCACTGTGGCGCACTGTCGTGTTACTCATTTCCACATATCAGATGGGATTGTTTTCTGGGCCCCTGTGCATTTGTTATCTGTTTCCCAGTTCCTTTCCTCTCAACTCCTGCTTGGTTGCCTTTCTCTGGACTTGCTGTCCTTGGTCTTCCAGCAGGTTTTGTGATGTGGCGGGACCCTGGTCCTCATCACAGCTCCCAAACCTTGCATGCACAATTAGGGCATTAGAATCTACTCAGCAGCAGGTTGCCAGTGGCCAGGAAGGCCAAACTCTGGCTTTCTCCTGCAGGGCTGGAGGTCTCGGTTACTTTCGTGGCCTTGGCTACAGCCTTTCCTAGACAGGCAGTTAGGGAATGAGATGTGCAAGCTGCAGGTTCTCAGAGGGAAAGGGTGTTGGTAGGGTGGTTCAGCACTCCCTAACCCTCAGTTCCTTCTTTCTCAGCTTCATCACCTTCCGCTCCTGTGCTTACCTGGATAAGAAGCACACCATCTTTGGGCGGTAAGAGCTGTTGCTATGAGTAGTTTGTGCTCCACAGCTGGGACCGCTTACTTCGTTCTCCAGTCTGAGCCTTTTGCTCATTATACCTTTGTTATGTTGCCGCTGAGTGGGGACCTGAGGTAGAGCTGAGAAGAGGCAAGTCCCCAGCCCATCATGGCCAGATGCCCTGGCTCAAAGCCTATACTCTACTCCTCTGGTATTTTTTGTATGGTGCCCAAGTCAGAAGTCTAGGCCATGTCTGTTTTTTGTGTCCGAGGCAGGGCGTCAACAGACTTTCCCATAAAGGTCCAGGTGGCATTTCTAACCTCACAGTCTCTGTGGCGAAGATTTAGCCCTTGGGATGCAGCATAAAACAGGGACAATATGGAAGCAGCAAGAGTGGTTCTGTCCATGTAACTGGAGCTGGAGCTGGCCCAGTCTTGCTTCCATTGTGACCCACCTCCTTTCCTCCAGCCCCTTCTCTTGACTGCCAGTCTGACCTGAGACTGCTTCACAGGTCCCATACCTTATACTAGTCCCCATGATCAGGATTTTGCAGTAGTGACTGCTGCCCTAGAGCACATGCAGAAGCCCCCTCTGTATCTCTGCTGCAGGGTTGTTGGGGGCTTTGACACACTCACAGCCATGGAGAATGTGGAGAGTGACCCCAAGACTGACCTCCCTAAGGTATGTGTCCAAGTATGTGCTAGGCAGGGGAGGAGAGCCTGCTGCTTGCTCAACCAGCTTTCCTGCTGCTAGGAGGAGGTCCGCATTGATGCCACCACAGTGTTCGTGGACCCCTATGAAGAGGCAGATGCCCAGGTGAGGAGCACAGTGTCAGGCCAGCTGTTCTCCCTGGGTGGGACAGGAGGGCCCTACAACTACCCCCATTTTCCTCATCACCACCACTCCAATCACGGTGTGCTTCTCCCAGATCGCCCAGGAGCGGAAGACACAGCTTGAATCGACCCCAGAGGTGAATGTGAAGACCAGCCAGCCCCGGCCTAAGAGCCAGGGCCCCCAGACCTACCGCCAGGGGGTGGGCAAGTACATCAACCCCGCAGCCACGTGAGTGGGGTATGGTGGGTGAAGCAAACCACAGGCATCAGACCTTGACACTGACTTTGTGCTGTGGGGCCACCCCAGCCACAGGGACCGACCCATGGCTTCTGTAGTGGAGGACATCAGGACTGGGGAGATCTGGGTGTGGCCCATTCAGCGGATGCGTGAGAGAAGAGCAGGGCTGGGAGTAGCCTGCAGCTTGGCTTGGGGTCTTGCACCTGTGTGGCAGCTGGAATCTGGTTCTGTCCTCTCAGGAAACGCATGGCAGAGGATGAACCCTCAACCAGTACAGCTGCCCCCACGGCCAAGAAAAAGCCCAGTCGGGGTTTTGGAGACTTCAGCTTCTGGTAGCAGCAGGTGGGCCACACTCAATACTGGCAGGGAGACAGCGCTATATGGGTGGAGCGGGTGGTCTGTATCTGCAGCACTGAACTTCTGTCGTCATAAACTATATTTCAGGCTGCGAATAAAGCTCTTCCCTGTTTGTCTGCCTCCCCTTTCCTGGCCACTGGCCTCCCCACCCTCATTTGGTGCTGAGAGGCCTGGCCTCTCTCCAAGGCTTGAGACCAGCCTTAGTCCTCCTCTGAGATCCTGCCTGAGTTGCCAGCTTTCCATGGGCAGGCCCTGGTTAGTGAGGAAGCCTATGCCCCATTCTAGTTCCCTTGCCCCCTTTTTCTATCATTTCCTCAAGGACAATCTGTAATTATGGTTCTCTGGTCAGTGCCCCACCTGAGACCTTGTTATAAACACAAATTTTGGGGTTTGAGGATGTAGCTCTGTTTCCTGGGTTTGGTTCCCTAGCATCACGTAAGTTGGGTGTGGTGGTACATGTCCGGGTCACATAGTGGGTTCAGCATCAGCCCGGACTACAAAACAAGACCCTGTCTCAAAAATAGACAAGAAGGGCTGGAAGAATAGCTCAGTGGTTAAAGTGCTTGCCTAGCAAGCTCAACGCCCTCAGTTCAATTCCCCTGCACCACATAAAGCAGTGCATGTTGGGGCTGGAGGAATGGCTCAGTGGTTAAAGTGCTTGCTAGGAAAGTGCTAAGTCAAGCGATAAGTACCTGAGTCCAATTCCCCAGCACTACATAAACTGGGCGTGGTGTTGCACACCTGTAATCCCAGCATTTGGGAGGCTGAGAAAGGAGGATTGCAGTGAGTCCAAGGCCAGCCTTGATCCATGGATGAGTTCAGGACCAGCCTGGGCTATAGAGCAAGACTCTGTCTCAAAAAAAAAAAAAAAAAAAAAAAAAGAATAAATCAAAATGGGGAGGAGGGTGGCCTGAAGGAATAGCTCAGTGGGTAAAGCACTTGTCTGGCAATCTTAAGGCCCTAAGTTTGATTCCCCAGCACTGCATAAACTGGATGTGGGTGATGGGTGATGCATGCCTGTAATCCATCCCAGCACTTGGGAGGCCGAGTCAGGAATGCACTGATTTCATTCAAGGCCAGACTGGGCTACAATAGTATGTTCAGGACCAGCATGAACTATAGCGTGAAACGCTGTCTCAAAAAAGAAAAAAAGAAAGTAAGAAAACTCAAAATGGAGTGGGAATGTAGCTCATTGTGAAGGCTCTGGGGTCAGTCCCCATTACCATTAAACAAGCACACACATAGAAACACACATTCTCTGACCACCCACGACCCCACCCTTTGTGGTACTGGGGATTGAACCCAGAGTCTCTGCATTAAGCTACATCTCTAGTCTATTTTTTAGTTTGAGACATGTCTCACTAAGTTAGTAATTTGTCCTGTCTGGCCTCAAACTTGGAGTCCTCTTGCCTTGGCCTCCCACAGTGCTGGGTTCACAGGCCTGTGTCACTGGGCTGGGCTTGACTGGACTCCATACCTGATCTTGAGCTGCTAGGGGTTGGGGCTGTCTAGTCTGTTGTGACCAAGCCTCAGAGGTTTTTGACCCTGGACTAAAATGTTTGGAGGACTTGTGTGAGCCTTTTTTGCCACCCTTCCTTTGGATTGGGCACCCCACCTTGTGACCTCAGCTGCTCCATCTCTTGGCTTGGGCACACCCCGCTGAGCAGATTGTCTTCCCAACTGAAGTGGTGGCCTCCTTGTTCAGACCTATTCTGACTGCAAACTTCTCCAGCATCCAGACCAGCTGGATTAGTAAGAACTTAACCCCTCTTTATTTTATTTTATTTATTTTTTGAGACAGGGTCTTGCTTTGTAGTCCAGGCTGGTCCTGAACTCACTATGTAGCCCAGACTGACCTTGAACTCACAATAATCTTGCCTCAGTCTCCCGAGTGCCGAAATTATAGGTGTGTGCCACCACACTCACCTTATGTAGTCCTGGGGAATTGAACTCAGGGCCTTGTGTCTGCTGGGCAAGTGCTTTAACAAACAAACAAATAAACAAAAATGCCAGCTTGCTCAATTGCTTTTTCTTGTCTTTTGGCTTGGGCCAGCTTAGCTTTCATTCTCTTGCTCGTAGGCCTGGCTACCTTCGCTTTCCCAAGGAGCTTCCTCTGGGACAGCTTCATAGACACTTGGCCCCCTCTCCATGTCATGTCTGTTTTGGGCTTCTCGCTGTCTTCAGGCCACCACCTACTTCCTGCTTATCACCCAAATTTTAATTTCAGCTGGATTCTTTTTACTATTCCCATACTTAACTGTGAACCCATTAAACAAATTTTAGCCCTTAGCTCTAGAATGGACTTTGGCTCTTTTTTCTCTCTAATGCTGATATCACAGGTTACAAGGCTTTCTGTCCCCTGTCACTGCCTACCCTGTCCTCACCTTCTTTGGGGCTAAGTGACCTTCACAAGGTACCTGGCTTCACTCCAGTCACTGGCTTTCCTTGTGCTGAGAATAAGGTCTGGGTCCTCTTCTCCCCCAGCCAGCTCCCTGCGTGCCACTGTAACCTTCCACCCACCTTTCCCACATCTTCCCGTGCTTTCCTCAGTCTTTCTCCTTGTAGGAGAAGGGGTGCAGCAGGATGGGATGTTTGAGTGACCAGGTGGACACAACTGCAGTCCAGTGAGACAGCACTAGGGAGCTCAGAAGTGGGACTTTGAGGAGACTCTTGGGGGAGGAGGAAAGGGTACTGGAGGGGACTTTGTGACTGACCCAGGCACCCTGCCAGGGGGAGTGATACAGCTCTACAACAGATAGGGGCAGGTCACACTAATTATATTCAGCCCGTTCCCCCCCCCCCCCAGATTTTATTGATATGTATACGTGCAAAATTCAAGGTTTACAATGAGGTTGGGCATTTTGTGCACATTCATATCTTGTCAAGGTGACAAGGGCTTTCCCACTCTCCTTTTGTCCCTCCCCCTACCCACCTCTCCCTCCCTCCTCCCCCACCCTACCCATCTCTTTCACTTTGTCTTTTGTCTTAAGTTCCATAGGTGTTGTGATCTGGGACTCTCATATCAGAGAGACCATTCGATGTTTCACCTGCTTCTGACTTACTTCACTAAGCATGATGTTCTCAAGTTTCTTCCATTTGCCTATAAAAGCCTCCATGCTGTTGGACTTTATTGATGCATAGTATTCCATTGTGACCCTAGTTTTTTTTGAGACAGGATATTGCTCTATAGTCTAGGCTGGTCCTGAAATCACTGTATAGCCCAGACTGGCCTCAGACTCATGGCAATTTTCCTGCCTCTGCCTCCTGAGAGCTGGGATTACAGGCATGTGTTAGCATGCCCAGCTAATTTTTATGTAGTTGTTGGGGGCAACAGAACCCAGGGCTTTTGCTGTTAGACAAGTGCTCTAGTCACTAAGCTATCCCCCAAAAACCTGCTCTGTGTTCTTAATGCTCCTCTCTGGCCACAACTTTTGTAAAAGCTCATCATTAGTGGTGACAGCAGGACCCCAGCAGCCCTCAGTGCCTGGAACAGACATTTGTTCCCAGGGAACACTGCAGGATACCAGGCTTATCCCTCCACATCAAAGCACAGTGACCGTGACCGTGACTGTGAGCAAAATGTAAATGAGAACTATGACACTGAAGCTTTATTTATAAATCTCACATGGACACAGGACCAAGGGCTTGCGGCGTGGCCAGGGGACAGGAGAGGCTAACGGTGATATACGTGCCCTAGCGTGACAGTCCTGCTCTCAAGGTGAAGTTTCCAGCTCCCATCCGTCTTCTGTCCAGCCATCCAGAAGCCTGTACCTGCCACCCGGGGAAGGCTATGGCTTCACTCACAGTTGCCCTTCGGGGAAGAGGCCAGCACCATCAAGAGCCTTTAACAGACAAGGGCCTACAGTTCTATAGTTCGTTTTAGAGCTTTTTGGATATTAAAACCACTTGGATTTTATAATTGTCTGATATGGTTATCAGGTAAAATAAAGGGCTTTTGGAAAAAATCTTTCTGATCCTTTCAAATATCTGACAGATGCCATCAATAAGCATTAAGGTATAAAAATACTATATATATATATACACATATATACAAAACAGCAAGAAAACTATAAACTGTTATTTCTAAAGCCAGTGTACTGTGCCAGAGGATACTACAAATGCATAATCCAGGTATCACTTCCCACTGTTCTCACGGAAATATTTTAAATAATTTAAATAAATGTCATAGGTTACTCATCGTTTAGGAATTTAAGAATGTGGAACATTTCAGCATTTTGCCAGCACACCTGGTTATAATCTTGAATACTTCCTCTGAAGCTGGCTCATTTGGTTTAAAAAAAAAAAAAGCCTGTATTCCACAGATGACCAACCAAAAAAAGTGATAAAAGTTTTGTTGGTATTCATTTAAAAAAGATACAAAATAATCACAGGGGTACTAGTAAAAAACTTTCAATCAACACTCTCACAAAAGACAATACAAAAACCATAGTGCTCATATTGCAGCAGTAAACTTGCCCAGAACGTATAAAAGCTTTAAATATCTTTATGTACACACACACACACACACACACACACACACACACACACACGAAACTGTGGCATGTATGAAGACATGCTTGGTCCTAGAGGTTGTCACCTCAGTAACATGGATTCTCTGGGGCTCTGGATCAGTCTTCTCTAGTAACTAGGTCATTTGCTTTCTAGATAAGGAATCTAATGGCTAAAATAAGTAAGATGTCTGTTAGAAACTCTATGTCTTTTATTTAATTTTTAAGACAGGGTCTCGCTCTAGCCCAGGCTGGTCCTGACCTCACTATGTAGCCCAGGCTAGCCTTGGACTCAAAGCCTTCTGCACACCCTGGCAGGCTGGTGATGCTGGAAGCCCAACAATTTCCCTGTGTCCTGTGAATCTCTAAGCCAAGTTCCCACTTCAGAGGAATGAAGACCAGAAGGGAGATGTCACTTGGCTAACTTTACTTACTAATGTTCATTCCTTAATCAAGGAAGATCTCTTTCAAACTTTCCCAGTTTCACTTGGTGGACTGAAGCCACAAGGCCCTAGTACTTCAGTGCCAGTCACAGGGCGCAGTGTCTCGATTTCAGATCACAGCAGCAGGATGGCTGCGTGAATGACTTCACTCTCTAGGATGCCTTGGGTGAGAAGCTGTCTGCTAACTTAACACCCTGGGATATGCCAGGCCAACCTATCTTGTGGGGAACTCCCGGAAGCCTGCTGGTCTCTAGCCAGGTGCGGAGGCTTACAGGTTGTGCAAAGATGTCCTGTGCTGAGGTGAATGTGTGTTTGAAGTCGTCTGCCACTGTTGCCTTGCTGTCCTGATGCACCACAGTGATGTGTCCACGGGAAGCTGGGCAGCAGCATTTTCCACATTCCACTGCTTACAGCCTTGGGCAAAGCAATGGCACCAAATGGAGGGTCTGGGGTGAAGCAGTGAGTTGGATCCAAGTGGCAGCCGAGTGCCTGCAGTAGCCACAGAGTTGGGAAGCTTGTTCTCCCTGCCACTAGCCAGCCCATGTCCACTCCCTGCCTCTCTGCCTCCCACAGGTCCTTTTCCTGCCCTGAGGTGCAAAATGTTGAAAACCAAAACATCTGGAAATATTTTTGGACATCCTTTCTTTGCAAATTGGCTCTGAGTTCCTTCTGGCCCAGGAAGGGCAGAGATCTGATTTTAAATCCACGAAAAAACCACAGGACACCCGAGGGACTGCATACACAGGCCCCTCTGTAGGTTCACAGGGTGGCACCAGGCAGGAGGGTGGAACCTGCAGCATTCCTGTGAAATGTTTAAGCTTGTCTTGCAAATGTAACTTTTTCTGGGAAAATAAACATTAGAAGGACCTGGTAAACCTCAAGTTTTGAAGATTTTTCCTCTTTCAAGGCAAAAATAATTATTGTCAAGTATATCTAGGGCCAAAAATGAAATTGGACTTAGAGATTGTGGAGGCTTACAGATTGTGCAAAGATGTCCTGTGCTAAGGACTTAGAGATGGCCCAGCATGTAACTCTATGTAGACACAGGCTGTCCATTTCACAGCTGCTGGACATGTGAACCACTGTTACTGCTGAGGACACACCTCCTGGGAACCAGGACCTGGAGGTTGTCACCTCGGTAACATGAATTCTCAGGGGCTGTGGGTCAGTCTTCTCTAGCAACTAGTTCACTTGCTTTCTAGATAAGGAATCTAATGGCTAAAATAAATAACATGTCTGTTAGAAACTCTATGTCTTTTTCTTTTTCTTTTTTCTTTTTTTTTTCTTTTTCTTTTCTTTTTTTTTTTTTTTTTTAGACAGGGTCTCACTGTAGCCCAGGCTGGTCCTGAATTCACTAAGTAGCCCAGGTCAGCCGTGGACTCAAAGCAATCCTCCTGCCTCCGCCTCCTGAGTGCAGGGATTACAGATGCTCCTTCCACACCCAGTTTATATGGTGCTGGGGAATTGAACTCAGGGCCTTGTGCTTACCAGAGAGACACTTTAACCACTGTACCATTCCTCCAACTTCCCAAAACTATGTCTTATCTAAAATGTTATTAGTGGTGTTCTTTGTTTTTAAAGTCTCAAAAAACAGTGCCCTTGGTGTATAAATCTGTTGACTGCTTCTGGAATATTCTCAAATGGACACTATGTCTTAATAGTTTCAAGGATTAGGGAAAAACAACTACAATATCTTACTCTTAAAAAAAAAAAAAAGAGGAAAGACATGCCTCTTGCCCGTGAAGGAGATGTCCTTCTGTGGTTTAGGGACTTTTTTTTTTTTTTTTTTTGTCTTTTTCAGGCTGGCCTTAAACTCACATCAGTCCTCTTGCCTCAGCCTCCCATATGCATGTACCACCACACCTAGCTGATTTTTATGTGGTCCTGGGCAATGGAACCCAGAGCCTTGTGCATGCAAGGTAAGTGTTCTAACCACTCAACTGTGCTCCCAGCCCAGCTTTTTTTTCTACTGAATGTTAAAGTTGGCCAAACAACACTGAAGACATAGGTTAAAGGAAGGTATTTGGTGGATAAGTCGTCAGTTGGCTAATCTGTTCTCTAGGACTTGGAAAAATTAGAAAAAACACGAAAAACATTCAGCAACAACCATATATATATGAATAGACCACAGATGGGGAAACACCTTATCCAGGGAGAAGCCCAGAGAGGCTTTCTAGTGTTGAAGCGTGGCTAGCCTGCGAGGTTACATTTCAAGAAATGTTGTCATCCAGGATGTTCCTACGTCTCCATTACATTCACAGTCTCTTTCACAAAACAGTGTTCAAAAGAGAAGGAAACATTTCCACTTCACTCCCAGCCATTGTCTTTGATCATGTGAGCAAGCTCAATAATAAATTTTCCTTCCTTATATTTCTGACTGCTCTCAAAGGCATGTTCCTTGAGGGGAAAAAAGTAAGAGAGAGGTTTCAGGACAGAATCTGTTTGTCTTCTCAGCTTCACCATACTCTTGCCAAAGAGAGCAAGTCAATCACATTGTCTATAACCAGATGTTCCCTAAGCTAAGTACTGACCCAGTGCTAGGCGGTTTGCATTGCCTCTTAGGCTTATAGGGCAATGTCATGTCTGTTTACTGGATTGAGGGTGTATCTCAGTGGCAGAGCATGTCTAGCATGTTTGTAAAAATTTTTCTATAGTGAGATTAAAGAGGCTGAAGGAACGGCTTAGAGGTTAAAGTGCTTGCCTAGAAAGTGCTAAGACAAAAGCACCACACAAGCTGGGCATGATGGCACCTGCCTGTAATCCCAGCACTCGAGAGGCCGAGGCAGGAGAATTGCCACGAGTCCAAGGATAGCCTGGGCTCCATAGTGAGTTCAGGACCAGCCTGGCTAAGAGCAAGACCCTGTCTCAAGAAAAAGAAAAAGAAAATAGAGATTAAACTCAGGGCCTTTGCACTTAGCCACATCCCCAGCTCTATTTTTTTCAAACAGGGTCTTACTGGGCTCAGACTGTGATCTTCTTGCCTTGGCCACCATGCCCAACTTGTATAGCATGCTTTGAGGCTCTAGTTTCCATTCTAAGAACTCCTCCCCACAACAAAACAAAACACAACAACAAAAATACCAGTTTCTTGAACATCTACTCAGTGTGGGACAATTTAGGAAGTATGCTGAGAATGACAGTAAGCACAGCAAGACTGACAAACAGGTCAGAGAGGGTTAGATGAGGTCAGGCCCAGCAGTGGGCAGTGTGACGTGAACACTCCCTTTCTATTTGGTCATTTTGTCGCACTGAGCGAGCGCAGGCAAGACACAGGTACTGGGAATATCAGGACTGAGACACAGGAAAGATGGTCCTAATGAGAGCTGCCGGTAGAGTGATGCAGACACACACAGCAAAGATGCCATGAATTCACTATTGTAGCTCTGACTGGCCTTTAACTCAAAGCAATTCTCTTGTCTTTGCATCCCAAGTGCTGAGATTTACAGACATATGGTGCCATATCTGGCTAGTTTTCATGTGGTTCTGGGAAATTAACCCATGGCCTTGAGCATGCTAGGCAAGCGCTCTAATGACTCAGCTACATCCTTGTGCAGAGGCAGATGTTTGAAGACACACCACTCTAGGCTGATGTGGCCTGGGGCGTGAAGGCTCAGTGGATGTGAGGCTGGTGGACAGTGCTAGGAGGAAAGACTGTGTATTATTATTACTGGCTTTCACAGTGAGGGGGCAGCGTGCCCAGGAATTGCAGGGCAAGGGGCAGAAAGGCTAGGAAAGGCAACAGATCTGTCATGTGGTATGGCAGAAGGAGGTGACAAAGGATGGAGACAGAGTGAGGACAGCAGCTTTCCATTCAAGATGGAAGAAGACAGACAGAGGGCCTCAGGAGAGGAGCCCGTAGGCAGCCTTCTGTCTCTGATGCCAGCAGGTCCTGCAGCCCTGAATAGTGCGAATGGTTTTATAGTGCGTTCCTCGGGCTGCTGGAGCCCAGGACAGTCCTGTCACGAGCCAGGTGCAGCAAACACAACAGGCCTAAGAAACTGCCTGAAAATGTCACCTTCAACTGTGGGAGCATCTGTCCCACTCTAAGGGAAGGTATGACACATTGGTAATTTTGTGTTCACACATGGCTCACTCTACGCATCACTATGTGTCCTGTAAGAAGAGGCAGTACTCACGTATTTCCACCCGAGTGTGGTCTTGCAGTTTTCACAGTAGATATCTGCGACGGCATGCAGCCCAGTTAGGAGGACCCTCTCCTCAGCAGGGCCACAGCCCACGTTCACCCTGTGGGGAAATAGGGTAGACCGTACTGGGAGCCCACCTTTTGTGGCATTGCCGCTGGCTGCTCCCCACTCTGGCTCAGACCTCGTCAGTAAAAGATCATTAGAAACAGGGAACATTCCAGTGACTAGTACAATCCCTTTTCACTTCCCCCGCCCCTATTACCACCTTTATTAAGAAGGAATAACTTGGTGGAGGTGGGGCAGAGATTCTGGAATGAAGCCAGGGCCTCAAGTATGGTAGGCACACAGTCTACCACTGAGATCAACGCTCAGCCCACACAGCCCACAAACAAACTTTTATGTTCCCAGGAGAGCACCATCATGGAACAAGTTGGAGGCTAAATCCTTAGATAAAACAACTAGGGGCCGAGGGCCTAGCTCAGTGACTGCCTTGGGCTTACCTAGGAAGGTCAAGGCCACACTTCAATTCCCCAGCACCACATAATAGTTTGGTGTGGTGCACACCTGTAATCACAGCAGTCAGGAGGCTGAGGCAGAAGGATTGCTGTGAGTTTGAGGCAGCCTGGGCCAGCCTGGGCTACAGAGTGAGACCATGTCTCAAAGGAAAAACAAAACCACAACAAAATCCTACATTTTCAGAAACTCCCAGCAGTTCTTATAATGGTGCCAATGAGAAAATTCTAAACTGCAGCTCTGAATAATTGAACAGGTGAATTAGTGTTAACTAATCTCCCAAACCCCCTGTAACCTGGTGACAGAGTAACAGTGTAAGTACTCACACAGAGTTGAAGAGGTACGCTCGTCCCTGACTGCCCTGAAAGGACTGCAAAGGAGAAGAAGGTATTAGAAGACTGGTTGTAGCAAGACACCAAGAATGACATAATCTGTATCTGGAATGAATGTGGGACAAGGTGAGAACTCCACACTCAGGCAGCCAGAACCGATGGAAGCTGCTGCCCTGGGTAACTGCACAAGAGTTCCATTAACTCCACCAGGACAAGACACAGAGAGCAAAGCAGATGTCCCTCCAAACTTCATCAATGATGCTAATGGTCACTAAGTACTGAAAACAACAAACTGAATTTGACTCTACACTGACTTAGAAGTGGCTAATGTTATTGCTTCAACATTCTGCAAGTGACTAAAATTATGGAAAATCAGATCTGAATGTGGTGCATACTTGTAGTTCCAGTTACCTGGGAGGTTACAGACTGCTTGAGCCCAGGAATTCAAGGTCAGCTTCAACAACAGAAGCATACCCTCTCACCTCTATCTACCTATCTGTATTTGAGATAGTGTCTTTTTCTGTAGTCCACGCTAGTCCTGAGCTTACTATGTAGCCCAGGCTGGCCTTGAACTCACAGCAATCCTCCTGTCTCAGCCTCCAGAGTGTTGGGATCACAGGCATACTTTCCAGAACTGGCAAAATAGGTAAATGTTTTTTAATACTTCAGTGAAGTCTTCCAAATGGAATCACCCAAAAAGGAGGGAAGAGAGGGTATCCTGTGGTCATCATTTTCGCCCACTGCAAGGGCCTGACACTCGGCAGCAGCCTGGAATTTGGAGAGTTTTGTTCTTAGTATCATTTTAATCTGAAGCACTCAATAAATGTTGCAATGAAGACAGAGACAGACAGACATATGTAAGCAAGAAAGCCCAGCAGGCTTCTGCTCTTGATTTAATGTTAAAACAGCAAATGACTTTGGGGTTCTTCAGAAGAAGCACCTCAAATTTCTTCTGGCTCCCTAATGATGGATACACCCAGAATTCTCCAGAAATATGACCATATGTAGTGTCTGACTTTGATTACCTGGGAGGTCATGGCCACAGTGGTCGTGGCTTAGTTCCTAACTGGAGGCCTACCACTGCTCAGCTCTCATTACCTGATGGTGCCTGTTCACATATGGGGACTGCCTTGAAAAGCAAGGGGCCTGAGGGGCTACCACTGCTTTCCTATAATTCCTGGTTAGGAAAAGGAGCCAGATAGCAGGTGGTAAGATAGCAAAAACTGTCCTGTTCAACAGCTTAATTTCAGATGAGGAACAGACAACCTCTTACTACTTCTGAAAAATCCAAGTTGATCAATATTCTTCTAGTTGAATTAAACAAGAAGCCAAAGGAGATTCCTGCAAGGTGTAACTTCTTGATGGGTCTTTCAAAGTAGCCCAAGAGGACTGGTGGTGGGCCTGTAAGGTCAAGTCGGTGATGGGTGGGGGTCATGACCTGCAGGGGCAGGTGAGCTGGAGGACTGTGGTTTCCAGAGTAAATTAGCTTTTCACTACATCTGGGCTGTTCTAATTGTGTACAACATGCTGATTATAAACACCATGTACTGCCAATAGAGGAGGAATGGGGGAGAGGGGCACTGAACTCAGGATATTAACATGAGCTATATTCCAGCTACTTTTTATTTCTGATTTTTCACACAAGGTCTTGCTAAGTTGCTAGGTTTGCCCAGATGGGCTCAAACTCATGTTCCTCTGCCTCCACCTCCCAGAGTCCTTGGGATTACAAGCTTGCACCCCCAGGCCTGGAAACCTTGTATCTTCAAAGCTACTCTTAGGGTACACAGAGACCAAGCTTCATTGCCTGGCTCCTGGGTCTATCCCAGGCCCGGAAGACTCTGCCTTCTGGGTAATTTATTGTTTCCTTTTGGTGCTGATGAGCCTCAAACACACTACACAAACTCTCCCCATCACTGAGCTACATACCCAGTGCTGAGCATTTTTCTGAGCAGCCTTTTCCCTTCTTTCCCCCAATCCCCAGTAGAGAACCCAACTGTTCTACAACTGAGTTGCATTTCTAGCCCTCCAACTTTTTTTTTGGTAGTACTGGGGTTTGAACCCAGGGCTGCCTTCTCACTGAGCTACATCCGCAGCCCTTCTTTATTTTTTGATTCTTTTTTGAGACAGAGTCTTGCTCTATATTCCAGGCTGGTCCTAAACTCACTATATAGCCCAGGCTAGCCTTGGACTCGACAATCCTTCTGCCTCAGCCTCTTGAGTGCTGGGATTACAGTCCTGTGCCACCACGCCCAGCTTTATGTGGTGCTGGGGAGTTGAATCAAGGGCCTTGCACTTCCTAAGCAAGTGCTTTAACCATTGTATTCCTCCAACCCTCTTATTTTTTGAGACAGAGTTTCACTAAGTTGCTAAATTGGGCTTGGGATTATGATCCTCCTGCATCAGCCTCCCTCAGTGCTAGCATTACAAGTATATGCTATTTTACCTAATTTCTTTCCTTCTTAACTATTCTGAATTTTAAAAAATGTTCTGGGCAGGGCCTGGTGGCATAGGCTTACAATTTCTCATTTCATATTACTAAATTATTTCCACAGATATTCTAGACTTTCTTTGTCTATAACTTTGCATTAATTCCATTGCTCTGACAAATAACTGACTTTCTAACACAGGGTCTTTTCATAATTAACAGGAGTCCTAGTTTTCTAGACATCCAGAACCCATTCACTACGCCAAAGACACCACTAAGCCATACTTACACAGGAAACTTTCAACAGTAGGCTCTACACCTACATTAAAGCAAATTCAGGAAGCCATGTGATTGTCACATATCCATCTACTAAATGGTACCATGAAGGCAAATAACCACGGTGTTGTGGGACATGAACCACTTGCCTTGGAGATCAGCTCATCATGATTGGCCAAGTGAGCTCTGCAGTGGATACAGCTGTATGTTCGGTGACAGTTCGGGAGATAAGCTTGGAAAGTTTTGGATTTTGTCATTTTTACCATGTCTGCTGGACACTCCTCACACAGCTCAGGACTGACACTGGAAGAGCTGCAGCTCTGCCGGACTCTCTGACAAAAGAAACACTGGAGAATGCACGCAAGAGCCGTTGTTGTTTGAAATGGTGTGTGGCACTGTCCACACAACAGGGAGAGAGAAAAATGTCACAACCTGCCAACAAATCAGACAAAACTGTGAGTTACAGAGAGAATAAAATACATAAAGGAAGTATGTAGGATCCATGTTTTGAAGAATGGGGAGGGGGGCAAGATGATAAATTCAAGATTCAAATACTTTTTGTGATGCTGAGGATAGAACCTAGGGCCTTGTGCACATTAAGCACATACTCTACCACTGAGATACATCTCCAGCCCAACATCTAACTCTTCATACTTACATTATTATCTAGTGGTTTTCAATTTTTTTTTTTATCACAACCCTTTCCCTTTCTACCCTCTCAATCCCCCCATCCCACTTGTCTTTCTACAAAGTTTATCTTCTTGCTTTTTAAAAATCTTAATTTCTTCCATCTCTCTTCTATTATTTTATGGTTTAGTTTCCTCATATTAGAGAACCATATGATATTTAAACTGTGTCTGATTCATTTTGCTAAGCATAATTGTCTCAAGATGCATCCATTTTTCTACTAATGACTCAAAATTTTCTTTCTCTATTGTACAATAGTACCGCATTGTGTAAATATACCACATCTTCTTTATCTATTTGTCTGTTGTTGGACATATTAGCTTCTTCCAAGATTTGGCTATTATCAAATTGTGCTGCTACAAACACAGGTATGCATGTTTGATGACTTAATTCTTTTGGGAAGATCCCAGAGGAGGTACTGCTGAGTCAAATGTGATAACTTCATTTCTTAGAGAAATCTCTATACTGCTTTCAATAATGGTTGTACCAGTTTACAGTGCCACCAACAATGTAGGAGGGTTCCTTTTCCTCCACAACTTCGCCAGCTGTTGTGGTTTTGATCTGGAATGTCGCCTTAAAGTTTCATGTACCTATGCATGCTGTGTACTGGGAACGGGGCCTGGCTGGAAGGGGTGGATACTTGGGGCTTAACCTGGAGGGGTGTGTGAGGTCTGCCCTTCCTCCCAGAGTGCTCTCTGTTCCTCCATGCTGTGAGGATCTTTGTCTCAGGAGCACTGGCTCCAGCTATGGCCGGCCGTACCATGCGATTCTACCACATTCCAGCCGCCCACCTGTGAATGGACTGAGACCTTCTGAAACTGTGAGCTAAAATAAATCTTTCCTCCCTTATGTATGCCGAGTATTGAGTCACGTTGATTAAAAAGTAACTAAGACACAAACATTTGTTGTTTTTGAGTTCTTAATACCAGCCATTCTTACTAGAGTTAGCTTGAACCTCAGTATTTTGATTTGCATTTCTCTGCTAAGCAAAGATGCTGAACATTTTTTTTACATATTTATTGGCCACTTGGACATATTCTCAGAAATGTCTATTCATTTCTGTTATGCATTTTTTGATTGGGTCTTTTATTTTGGAGGATCTATTTTTTTCCAGATCTTTGTGTATTCTTGACAATAGTCCTATGAGGAATACCTGACAGTTTTTTCCCCCAGTCCATTGATTCTCTCTTCACTCTGTTGACTGTGCAGAAAGTTTAATTTAATTTGATACATTCCCATTTGTTGATTATTGGTGTTACTTCATGTACTTTGGGTGTTTTACTGAGTTAAGTCCTTGCCTATGCCTTCAAGAAATTTGCTTGTTTTTTCTTCCAAGTTTAGCGTTTCTGTTTTAATGTATAAGTTTGAAAGTATGATGGGAATGATTTCAGTTCTTTTGTATTATGTCTAATGTCAAATAATATGGTTTATTTTGGAAAAAGTCCATGTGCTGCTGAGAAAATCGTGCGTTCTGTTGACATTGGATAGAACACTCTGTAGTTATCTATTAAGTCCATTTATTCTATGGTGTAATTTAGCTCTGATTCATTTTTTGGCTCTTTGATCTGTTTATTTATAACAGTGGGGTACTGAAGTCTCCTGGTATGTTTATTTTAGGGTATATTGGTTCTTCAAGTCTTGTACTTTCTGTTCTATGTAACTGGGTGTGGCTAATGATTGGTTGCATATATAATTGTGAGCTCTTCCTGTTGGATTGTTCCTTTTACCAGTACATGGTGCCCATCTTTGTTTCTTTTGATCTGTTGTGGTTTGAAGTTTGTAGTGGCTGAGAATAGTATATCTATTCCTGCCTGTTTCTGGGCTCCAGTAACACATAGTAATATTACTTTCCATCCTTTTACCTTCAGTCTGTGTGCTTCTTTGTGGGTGAAGTGTGTCTCTTGCAAATAACAAATCATCGGGTTGTGTTTTTTGATCCACTTTGTCAGTTTGTGCCTTTTGACTGATAAGACCATTAGCATTGAGAATAATTATTATAAGATTTTTACCAAATCTTGCCACTGTCTTTTTCTTCTAGTATTGGGTCATTGCTTTTTATTTGTTATACTTTCCCTTTCAATGTCTCTTTTTTTGTGTTCTTGGGTAGTACTCTTCTGTCTGCCTTTCTCTAAGATTTCTTCAAGTATTTTCTGTAATGCTGGACTAATGGTTGCAAATATCATAAGTTATTTTGGTTGCAAATATCTTAGGTTATTTTGGTCATAAACATGTTTTATTTCTCCTTCAATTTTCAGGAATAATTTTGATAGATAAAACAATCCAGGTTGACACTTGCTTTCTTTTAAAGCTTGAAAGATTTCTTTCCACGCTCTTCTGGCATTTAGGGTTTGCACTGAGAAATCTGCAGTAACTCATATGGGTTTGCCTTGGTAGAATAATTTGTTTTTATCTTACTGCTTTTAATATTCTTTGTGTTGAATGTCTAACTTTGATTATGATGTGTCATTGTGAGGTTCTTTTCTGTCCAATGGTATTTGGTGTTCTATAAGCTTCATATACCTGAGTATTAATTTCTTTTTCTAGATTCAGGTGATTTTCTGCCATGATTTTAGTGAATAAATTCATTATTCCTTTTGTGCTGTCCTCTGCTCTTTCTCCCACATCCAAAATTTTGGGGCTGGTTCTCTTTGAAGTATGCTGGGAATGATTTCAGTTCTTTTGTATAATGTCTAATGTCAAATAATATGGTTTGGTTTGGAAGAAGTCCCATGTGCTGCTGAGAAAATCGTGCGTTCTGTTGACATTGGATAGAACACTCTGTAGTTGTAGCTGTTTTATCCAGATACCTTGCTCACTTCTTATTTTGGTGTCATGTCTGATTATGGCACTAGTTTTCCCAACCTTGTCTTCCAGGTCTGAAATTCTGTCCTCTCTATGTTCAGGGTGACTTACCCTGCTTTCAAATGAATTTTTTTCATAACCTGACTTCAGTTAGATTTCTTTTTTCAGGTTTTCCACTACTCTATTGAGATGTCCCTTCATGTACCGCATTGCCTTATTTACCTCAGCCAGCTTTTTGTTTGTCTTCTATATGCTCAGTAAATTTGCTCCTTAGGACCATCATTTGTTTAGTAAAATTTTCTTTAGGCTTGCAAGTTTTTAAGAATGCTTGTTTCATGAATGGTTTATTTATTTATTTATTTATTTATTTTTTGAGACAGGGTCTCACTCTGTAGTCCAGGCTGGTCCTGAACTCACTATGGAGCCCAGGCTGTCTCAGCCTCCCGAGTGCTGGGATTATAGGCATGCGCCACCATGCCCAGCTTATGTGGTACTGGGGAATCGAACTCAGGTACTTAGCACTTGACTTAGCCCTTGCTAAGCAAGCGCTTTAATGACTGAGCCATTCCTCCAGCCCAAGAATGCTTGTTTGAACTGACTGTTCATATAAATCAACTGGTCTACATTGTTTCTGAGTTCCTTTCCTATGAGTTTCACTATTTCAGGGCCCATGATATTGGCTTCTGGGGAGTCAGGCATCTCTGCATGTGCCCTGTTGCCTGTCTTGCCATGATTCTATTACCAAGGGACTTCACTTTAATAACCTAACCAAGAAGTTTCTTTGACCATGTATAAAGGTAGGTGGGGGGAGACAAAAGCCCACTGAGTTTGAGTTCTGTGTTAGAAATAGGCACTGAGAAGAGGACCTAATGACCTTGTCTAAGATGCCTCGTTCACATCTAGCTCCCTCAGCAGAGCTCTCTCCTCGGTCCTGGTTTCTTTCCTTGAGGGTGGGGTTCTCTTCCTTTTGCAGCCTGTTCTCACTACGGCCTTAACCATGACTGGCGGCTTTTCTTCCCTCTCTGCCACTGTCTCTTATGCCAGTTCCTTCCACTGATTAAGAGTATCCCCAATTTCCCTAATGTGTGGCCCATCTGTGGATTCTTTTACCCTTAACAGGTTTACAATCAGGCTCTTTTCAAGACAGCCTTAACCGCATCACTTCCTACCTAGTATCACTTCCTACCTGTTTCTCTCAAGCTCATCTGCTAAGCTCTGGGAGGCCTTTTTTTTAGAAGATGCTCGCAGTGCATTTGCAGTTTGCACTGCCTGAAGGCTCTTTTCTGGCGGCTAGGGTTACAACTGTTGTCAATTCCCATGGCTCCTGCATCCAGCTTTACTTCTGTCTGAAGTTGCTGGCTGCTGTTAAATCCCATGACTTCCAGCTCTGGGCTTGGCTGCAGATGTCAGCGGCTTGCAGTCTTTCTGAGGTAGCTTGGAGTAGCTTCCTGGGCTGGTGGGTTCTGTAGCTTCTGACACATCTATGGGATTTCCAACCTTCTCATGGCCTTTCAATTCCTTAGAGATCTGCTCCCTCTCATTGCTAAGTTAAGCAGGTGTTTTTTAAAAACTTTATCTCCAGGTTTTTTTTTTTTTTCTTTTGAGACAGGGTCTTGCTCTGTATCCCAGGCTGGTCCTGAACTCACTGGTGTAGTCTAGGCTGACCATGGACTCAGGAAAATCTGTCTGCCTCAGGCTCCTGAATTCTGGGATTACAGGTGTGTGTCACCATGCCCAGCTTTATGTGGTGCTGGGGAATCAAACTCAGACCTTGCTCTTGCAAGGCAAGTGCTTTAACTGCTGTGCTATTCCTCTAGCCCCTGAAAAAAAATTTTTTTGACCAAATATATCTAATATGTTTGGCTATAGAAAACACAGATGAAAAGGAAGCCAATAAGACTTCTGAGCTCCACCACAGCTGACTCATCCCAAATGTTGGAATAATTATTATTAACTAATAGTTAATAATCTATCAGTCCAGAAAGAAACACAAAAAAACCATCCCTCAGATACAGACAAAACATCTTTGATCTATAGTCAAATGACAGCACCACTTAATGGTAGAGAGGATAGTATTTTCAATAAATGCTGAGGAAACTGGATACCAAACCATTTATGCAAAATATAACAGTATCCTCACCTAACATCAAATACAAAGATAACAAAATGAATCAAAGACCTAAAAATGTGAACTGAAACTAAAACTCTCAGAAGTACGCTGGGCATGGCAGTGTACACCTGTAAT
Organism: Ctenodactylus gundi; assembly: GCA_004027205.1. Taxonomy (NCBI): domain Eukaryota; kingdom Metazoa; phylum Chordata; class Mammalia; order Rodentia; family Ctenodactylidae; genus Ctenodactylus; species Ctenodactylus gundi. The sequence goes on along the minus strand of PVKB01005025.1, from coordinate 70,285 downwards.
CCTAGCACTTGGTATGCTGAGGCCAGGGAATTGCTGTGAGCCTGAGGCCCACCTGGGCTATCTAGTGAGTTCAGGAGCAGCCTGAACTACAGAGTGAGACTCTGCCTCAAAAAACAAAACAAAAGAAAACAAAACTTTTAGAAGAAAACCCAGGGAGAAGGCTTTATGTTATAAGATTTGGCAATAATTTCTTGGCTGTGAAACCAAAATCACAGGCAGAAAAGAAAAAATAATCCAGCCAAACAGGATCTCACGGAAATTAAAAACTTTTGTGCTTCAAAGGACTCTTCTCAGTAGGATATAAAAAACAAATATTTTCATTAATACCTGATAGTGTCAATATCCAGAACACATTAATTATAATCAACTACCACCCTCCCCCCCCCACAAATCTAATTTAAAAACGGCCAAGAGCTTAAGATTTCCCAGCAAACCGAATGCTTAAAAACAGTGAGGCTGACAAATGTCATATGTGTTTACAATTATTTTTTAAAAAGGTTGTATCCTCTCTACATAATTAACATATTATCAAAAGAAAGAAGGTAAGCATACAAGTGACCCTGCCATCCTGACAGCAGTATGGGAGCAGACCTCTCTGAGTGTCCCAGCCCACCTGCACACTCCCTGAGACAGGCATCCAGCAGGAAAGCTGAGCACATGAGGATTTTCTTTTGGAGAAAAAGAAGAAGAAGAAGAAGAAAGAAAGAAAAAGACCTGCACCCAATTCAACAGCATGGGACTAGGAACACAAGCTGTGAGCTTGCAAAAGGCTTTGACCCAGGGTACTTGCTCCTGCTCTTCAGGGCACCTCCTGCCCCAGCTTCAGACAGCCTTCTGCACCAGCCAGTGTGGTCTTTTCTCCCAGTGCCCTTGCCTGAACCAATAGTCTTGGACCTTTCACATGCCCCACCTTGCCCACTGTTCCTGCCAGCATCTCTACTTGTACGGGCAGTTCTGCTTTCTGCCCAGATGCTTTTGCATTGGAGGATCACATCACCTTTTTAATTTAATTTGGAGCCACTCTTAGTGGCATGGTCCTGTAATCCCACCACTCTGGGAGGCAGAGGCAGGATGATCACAAGTTCCACTCCAGATGTGCAACTTAGCAAGACATTTGCTCAAGATTTAAAAAATCAAAAAATGGTCTGGAGATGTAACTCAGGATGAAGGCCCTGAACTTGAGCCCCAGATGTGATTTGGTTTGGGCTAGAACACAGGGTCTACAACTATGTGATCTGCAGACAGACCCCGGTCACCAATTGCCTGTTGGTCTGTATGGACCTGGGATTGGATCACTGTGGGGCTGCGTGCCCTTCTGCAGTGGCCCTGCGTAAGATGCTACCTAACTCAGACTTGTTTAAAATTCTCTCCTTGTCTTCACAGTGAGCCATGTGTGGCCCTTAATAACCCTACTGTGTCTTCCACGTTCCACACTGGATATACTGCTGTGTGACTTCTATGCTGATGCATGGTGAGTAGTTGAGTTCCTTCAGGTGGTGCCAAGTGGTGTCCCTAATCAGATATGCTGCATGTAGCTACTGATGGTTTGGGAACTGGCATTGGCTCCAACGTTGGCCCACCTCATGGTGGAGCTGTGGACCATATCTATGTCTCCTGGGATTTGTGCAGCCAGGCTGCTGGTGCAATCCCAGGTGCAGATGATGGGTCATGAGGCATGTGCATGCAGGGCCATGCTCCAAAGCCCTGGTGACAAAGACCCACGCAGAAGATAAGTTCCCATCAATCTTTATCCATGACAACTTGATATTGGTATCAAGTGCTGATATAATAGTTGATATGGTCAAATTTCAAATTTCAAATTTCAAGTTTTTTTTTTTTTTTTTTTTTTTTTTTTTGAGATAGGGTCTTGTTCTGCAACCCAGGCTGATCCTGAACTCATGATGGAGCCCAGGCTGGCCTTGGACTCACCGCAATCCTCTTGTCTCAGCCTCCTGAGTGCTGGGACTGCAGGTGTGCACCACCATGCCCAGCTTTATGTGGTGCTGGGGAATCGAACTTGTACTTAGTGCTTGACTTAGCACTTGCTAGGCAAGGACTTTAACCACTGAGCCATTCCTCCAGCCCATTAAAATTTTTACTACTTGGCAGGTGTAAGGTATTATTTCATTGTGGCTTTAATTTCCTTTAATATGGTCATTCATGCAGGTGGGTAGGTGCCCTCTTCTGTGACACTCCTTTCGAAAGTCTTTGATCATTTTTCAAATAGTTGTTGGTTTTTCCTTATTGGTTTGTGGAAACACATGACATAGCATGAAACCAGAAGCACACATAAAGCCAAACAGATTATTGTCATTGTTATTATCATGTTGTCATCATGACACTACTGTACACCTGCCTCACTGCCTTCTGGTAGAGATGATTTCACACAAAGCTGTGGCTGACAGTCATCAACACAGCGGAGAGCCCGGGCAGCCTCTGAAATCTGAATGTGACTTTTTAAAAAATTAAATCACGTTTTTGTCCCAGTGGCTTGATGGTGGCACAGCAACAGGCCTGCACTGCATAGCCCCTGTCCCCTCAGGCACGGCAGATGTTCTCATCATGATCTTCCACACAATATCAGCCACATTCCACATTTAGGAAGCATGGCCAAGTGCCCAAGAGGCACCTGCCTGGGCTCAGTACAATGCTGTAATCTCAATTCAGGCTGACCCCTGTACAATGTGAACTTTACGGAGAGGGGTCTCCAACCCCAGCGCTGAGGACTGATGCCAGCTGTGGCCTTGGAAGGATCCGGCAGACAGACAAGTGAGGAGCAGAAGGTGAGTGGCAAGTGAATTCCGCCTCTTATCAGCGTGCTCCTGTCAGGTTCCACTGCTACTGCTGACTGGCAGGAGGCGGAGCTTTGCTCCTGCTCCCCTCCTGCTGCTGCTCACCGTTTCAAAGCTGTCCTCCAACCACCTCCTAGGGCATACTGGCAGTCAGGGATAAAGGGACCCCCAAAATGGAGAATTTATGGAGCAGCAGTTGGCTGTAGCTATGATAACCTGTAGCTGACCACTCCCCAGATCTACTGACAGTTAAATGCTGTTACAAAGACAATAAGGTGAAAGATCTTAAGGGTAGAGGATCTCAGCAGCTGCTTGCAGGAAAGAAAACATTAGGGCAGAGCCACCAAGGTGGTTGGTGGGGCTGCTCCCTTATTCAGCTCATACATAAAAAACACTGACATAGGGCTGGGTAGGAGGGTAGTTCAGCAGTTACCTTGGGTTTGACTGCCCAGCACCACATAATCTAGGCATGGTGGCATACACCTGTAATCCCAGCACTCAGGAGGCTGCAGCAGGAGGACTGCCGTGTATTTACGGCCATCCTGGGCTCCATAGGTAGCTCAGGACCAGCTTGGGGTACAGAGGGAGACTGCCTCAAGAAAATAAGTAAGACAAAATGAAATATCGCTAGACAGAGACACATGGGGGTGGGGGTGGCTGGAGGAATTGCTCAGCGGCTAAACTGCCTGCCTAGCATGCACAAGATTCTTGGCTCAAATCTCCAGTACCAGAGCAAGCCCAGCCTAGACTACAGAGCAAGAGCCTGTCCCCTTCCTGACTAGCTCCCCTCCTCCTCTTCCTCCTCCTCCAATACAGGGTCTTGCTTTGTACCCCAGGCTGGTTCTAAACTCACTGGTGTGTCCCAGGTTGGCCTTGAACTCAGGACAATCTGCCTGCCTCAGCCTCCCAGTGCTGGGATTACAGGCTTGTGCCAACACACCCAGCTTTATGTGGTGCTGGGGAATCAACTCTTTTAACTGCTGTGCCATTCCTCCAGCCTCATCTTGCCTCTTTCTTCTGCAATATTATTCAATGATGTCATGAGAAATGAACCAGGCAAGAAATGTCATGCTGAAACAACCTGCTAACACCTTTGGGGCTTGTTCGGGTCAGAGCTCCATCCAGGAAAGGAAAGGCTGAGAAAATCAACTCTCTCCCTTAGTATTTTGCTATGTGGCCTATAGTCTTAAAATACAACCCCTCTGACAACCAACTAAGAGTTTAAAGGAAATCGGGCATGGTGGTGCACGTCTATAATCCCCTGAGCTCAGGAGGCCGAGGCAGGAGGATTTCTGTGAGTTCAAGGCCAGAATGAATTACACATTGAGTTTAGGACCAGCCTGGACTACAGAGCAAGACACTGTCTTAAACAAAAAAACAGAAAGAAAAAGAAAGAAAAAGAAGACAATAGGGCCACTGCCAATCTCACAAATTCTCAAAGATTAGACTTTGCAAGGTAACTCCAAACTGGTTTTCTTTTTCTGACCTGTCTCCCAGTATGGCTGGAGAGCTTTCCTCTGCCTTCATGCTCCTGTGCCCTCTGGGTGATGGCACTTGGGAACAGAGTTCTCGGAATTGCTGGAGGCACCATTGTTTTAGTTCTAAGGGAACAGTTATTTGTTCTGGAGGAAGGAATGGCTTTTTGGGAGACAGTATATGACTATTATGTTAGGTTTACTCCCCTTTGTTTCAGAGGTCTTTATTAATTGTACAGCCACTCAGTGCCTGACAGAGGAGATTGAAGGAGCATCCCAGCAGCCCTGGGGGCACACTTCTATTGCTACCACAGCACATGGGCATGGACTCACATCCATCCTTATACATTTTTTTTTTTAAATTTTAGCCCCAAACAAGAGTTTCAGCTTGGCAAATACCCAATGCAGCACTGGGGGCAAACAAAATCCCCTTTCTTTGAGATTTTTTTTCTTTTTTTTTTTGGTGGGGGGTTCTTATTGGAAGGGATTCAAGTGAAAAGTAGTCCATGCATCAGAATGCCTGTTTCTGCCATCTGAAGCGAGGTGGGAACCACTCTTTGGTGCTGCCACCTTAAGCAGGGTAATGGCAGCCATCCTGAGCACAGTGGCAGCTCCCAGTTTTGTCCTCCCATCTTGAGCAAAGCAACAAACCTGACTGGCTGCCACTACTTTTTTCTCCCCCCCCCCCATTATTTTTATGAACATACATATGAAATACACAGTGTTTACAATGAACTTGAGTATTTTGTGCACATATATATAATATCAACTTTACAATCCCTTCCCATTTTTTACCCCCTCCCCATACCCTTCTCACCCCATCCCCCAACTCTGACTATCACTTCATGTGGTTCTATAGAATGTCTGTGTTCTGGGTTTTCCAAGTCAGAGAGACTATACAGTACTTAACATATTTAATTTTTTGCATCTAAATCATTTCACTTAAGAACCACTCTAACTCAGCTTCCTATTCCTCGAATGGGTGACAGTGGTCAAATGTTGATGCCCCTTCTCTGAGTCCAGCTGATCCCTTTATTGGGATATTTGCCAAAAGTTTTTTTCCTATATTTTGCTGTATCTTTGTTAATATTCTTAAACCTGACATTATCCACCAGTCCACATTAGAAAATAATTACAAGCATGTAATTCAAAAGATTAGTAAATTTGGTAAACAAGAAGAAAAAAAGTTAAAATTTAAATGCCTTAGCTGAATACTGGAAGGTACATATTTGTACATTCACAGGGTTATCTTTACATCAATCAGTTTTCTCAGGACAAATTTTCATCAAAGAGCTAACAAGTGAATTGCTACAATAAAACAAAGTTAAAACTATATCACATTGCTACATTAAATGAACTTAAATCTATACCACATACATATACTTAAAGTAACAGATATGAAGGCAAATTTAGTTATTTCAGAATTTTTTTAACTTTTATAAATTATTTACTCACATTTCAATGATTACTAACATTCTGCTAGATTTGGTTTAAAATTTTATTTGTCTATCCATCCATATATTCATGCATTCATATTCTTAAAAGATTTTATGTCAATTCCCCATGTTGCATTATTAATTAGTAATTATTCTGTTTTGCACACTACTATACTGTTACTAATAATAATGTTGTGAGATTTCACAGATTTTATAGAACAGCTGGTACTGTTTTAGAAGTATATCAATCAGATGGTTAATTACCAGTCTATTTTTAAAATTACATTTTCTCTTTAGATGCTACCTTTCCTCCAAATTATTTTGGTGCTACTTATCTTTCTGCTTCTCAAAGAGGATAAACTCACATTCAACATCAAAAAAAGTGAACTGTTTCATTCAACAAGTTTACCGATTAACTTTATCAATTTGCTACATTAAGTGGACTTAAATCTGTATCACATAAGTATACTACAGTTAAAGCAATAAATAGCTATGCTTAGTTATTTCAGATTTTTTGACTTTCATACATTGTTTATTCATATTTCACTAATCATTAACATTTTGCTCTATTTGGTTTAATCCTTTTACCTATCAATTCATCCCTAATTTCATGCATAGCCTTACTTTTTTCTCAGCTCACTCTCCTCTAGCTGTTGTCGCTTTTTCTCTGGGGTCATTTGTGTCGCTGGCCTCCCTTTCACTTTCTAAGTTTCCATTAAGTTTTCTCTGCAATGCTGGCTTAGTGGTTGCAAATTTCTCTAAGCTCTCTATATCACGGAAAGTTTTTATTTCTCCCTCTAATTTAAAAGATAATTTTGCTGGATGTTGCAGTCTTGGTTAGCATTTATATTCTCTTACTGCTTGGATGACATTGCTCCACAACCTCCTGGCTTTGAGTCTGGGTTGAGAAGTCTTCAGTTATCCTGATGGGCTTATCTTTGTAGGTCACTTTCTGTTTTTCTCTTACAGCTTTTAGTATTTTCTCTTTGTGTTGGGTTTCTAGAATTTTAATTATGATATGTCGTGATGAGGATCTCTTCTGATCAAGGTTGTTTGATGTTCCATATGCCTGCAATAGTTCCATGTTCATTTCTTTTCTTAGATTTGGGAAATTTTCTTCCATAATTTCATTGAACATGTCCCTTAAGCCTTTTGTTTTGTTCTCAGTCTTCTCCTGGACTCCCATAATTCTGAGGTTACCTTTGAATCATCTGAGCCACTGTAGTGATTCGTTTTCTTCCTTATTTACTTTGTGTTCTTCATGGCCTGTATGTTGTAGCTCTGTCACTTTATCATCTAGGTCTGACATTCTATTCTGAAGATGTTCAAAGTGGTTGTTTATTATTATTTCCTGTGTGTTTTTCACTTCCTGAATATCTGCATTCAATTTTTTTATATCATCATCCTTCTGCCTCTGCACCTCAGGGTGCTGCAGTTACAGGTGTGAGCCACTATATTCAACTACTTCTGAGGCTTTTTCAACTGTGGTATGCTGATAACTCCTCTGGACTAAATTTGTGCTTGTATCTGTATTTTTTTTTTTTTGAGACAGGGTCTCACTCTGTCACAATACCAATGCCTTAAACTGATACCACTATCTACATGTGTTCTTCTCTAATTTCTTGTATTACCTTCATTATCTTCTGGTTTATTTCTTCTTTGGTCTCCTCTATTTGCTTTTTAAGGCTTGCTTTTAGCTTAGCTATCTCATTGTGTAGCTCTTGCACTATCTTTTTTATTTCCTGCTTTAATTCCTGCTTTAATTCAATGAATTTCTAGGCCCCGAAGTTACCATCATTTTTGCCATTTTCATCTTTGGATTCTGCAATTTTAGTATCCCTGGTATCATCTTCTGGGGTGTCAGGTCTTTTTGTAGGAGATTAGTTACCAAGTTTCCTCACGGTTCTGGTGTCTCTGGCTATCTCTAGTGCCTAGGAAAGAAGTGTTTGGTGAAGGCCCAATCCTAGGTTCCTCTGGAATCCTCTGGCCCAAGGGACAGATAGGGCGATGGAATTCCTGGTCCTAGATGCCTCTGGGGCTCAGGATTGACATGGTGATGTAATTCCCTGGGAGCCTCTGGTTCACGAGATGGGCACTCAATAGACTTCCCAGTCCTAGATGCCTCTGGTGTGCAGGGCAGCGGCCAACCAGAAGAATCTGGTGTGTGCGGGAGGAACGGGGCAATGGTCCCCCTTTTGATGTATCTTGTTCACCTTGGCCCTCTCAGCAAAGCTCTCCCTTCTGTCCTGGCTTCCCTCCCCTAGAGCAGGACTCTCCACCCTCGGAGGTGCCCCTGAGCCATTCAGGGCATTGGCAGCCTTTCCCCCTCTTTTCTCTCTCTGTGCTGCTTGTGCCAGTTTCTTCCTAGGCACTGTTTAAGGGTGACCCCCAAAGCCCTGATGTGCTCTTCTGAGCTTTCTTTTACTCTAAAGGGTTCAGTCTTGGGCTCTTTTTCCTTCTTTTTAAAATATCTCCTGCTTATGTCATTGCTGGTGATGGCTGCTGACCCCTGTCTCTGATCTGGGATCCCAGGGCCTTTTCTATGGGGAGCACATACTGTGTTTGTAGTACACACACCCGCGGGTTGGTATTTCAGAGTCTGGGACCACACACTGCCCACAATTCACACTTCTCCGGATCCGTGCTGACCTCAGGCTGAGGTTCTGACTCCGGAATTTCCTCCATCTGGTCTGTGGATGCTGGCAGCTTGGGACTGTGCCGAGTTGGCTGCTTTTTTCCTCCTCTTCCTATATGACTTTAGGTTTTCTGACCCTCCCGCAGCCTCCTGTCCGTTGTTGGGGTGCTCCGTCCTCTCCCAGCTCTGTCAGATGTTCCGGGCCCATGTGAGCTTTCCTCTGTCCACACCTGACTGTGGCTCCAGCCGTTTGCAGCCGGCCTGTGGCAGCTTCCTGGGATGCTGAGATTTTTTCCTCTGCTTTTGATGTTCCTTCAGAATTTCTGGCCTTCCCCTGGCCTTCTTTCAGTTGTTGAGGTGCTCCTCTCTTTCTTTGTTACATTGAACACACATTTTCTAACTAAATTCTTGACTTTTTAAGTGGGTCGATGAGGAGACATTGAGCAGCTCTGTTACTCGGCCACCACCTTGACCGGAAGTCTGCCACTACTTTTTTTCCATTGGCTCAGATTAGCAGATGTGGTGGGAAAAAAAAATAAAGGAGATTTTATAGATTCCCCAGAAAATACAAAATTTATGTAGCTATACGTCCATGACAGTTAAAGGCCACAGATAAAATTTAAAAGAGGAAAAGTCCTTTTTATTTTTTCCCATTTTATTCATATGTATAAATGCAATATATAATGTTTACATGGATCTTGAGTAGTTTGTGCATGCATCTGATTGCCACTTTCTCATGGGAGTACTGCACCACCTAGTGTTCACCAGAAAATAACAGTTTAGCCAAATGGAGAGTAACTAAGGCATTTTCCATTGTGGCTCTGGGGATGAAACATGGCTCACCCCTAGACACCTCTCTACCCAAGTCCAGAGAAGTCAAGGGGTACAGCAGAAAAGTAGGGATTCTCCTTTCTGTGAAGTTTTAAGGCCTTGCCTCTTGGAGGTGATCCCTGGGTGTGGCACACAACCACCACTGACCCAGAATATGCTGAGTAAACACCTTCTTGTTGCAAATCCCCCAAATCCAGAAATTTCATGATACACTTCATGAAGTTAAATTTTAAGAGGTGCAATTAATAATGATGTGCATGTAATGTTAATTGCTGAGGAAACACCCTGGGGTAAACACCCTATCAAATAACCTGAATTGCTTAAAAATAAGGCAACAGGGCTAACCCACATATCTGGGTCCCCCTTCTGACCAACAGTGGCTTTCCTCTCCTTTCCCCATATATCCTCTTATGTATTTTTCCCAATAAAGTGTTCTCTTTGTGACCCGAAAAGAAAGAAAGAAAGCAAGCAAGCAAGCAAGCAAGCAGATGTGGTGGGAAGTTAATCCAGATTTTGGTCCCCTTCCACAGATGGGTGGTTCAGTAAGTACTTTGAACACTCCTTTGGATTAAATACTTACAAGTTTTGTTACCAAATATTAGGGAGAAATAAGTCTTTGGTACCTGGAATTCTCGTTGATAACCTAAACACTGCTAGCTCTGTTTTCTACCACAAGGCATAGAGGAGGAACAAATAAAGAGGAAGTAAGAAGCTTCATTCTGCACAGGATGTGATGAAATGGTATCTGCTGGCTCTTCACCAAGAATGGCATGTTAACAGTAGTGAGAGAGGACACTGGGGGGCTTACTGTACCATGAATTGAAGGACCCTCAGTCCAGAGCCCCAAGTGTTGCTCCACCATGACCTATGTCAGCTGGACAAAGTCTCAGGCAATATCGGACAGTGTAGGACCATAAACTTCCCCCTTGAAGTGAGGATTCCGCCATTCCTTCCCATCATCTCAGGTAATAGGCTTTTAGCCCATGTTAGGTCATGGATCTTAATCAAATTATGGCGATTAAACAATTTTCTTCTCAATGTTGCTGATGTGATTAATTTCTTCTCACTCGTTATTTTTTGTAATACCTAAATGTCCAGTCTCTATAGTTTTTTGACAGGCCTAAGTGGACATAAGTGACTTTACTTTTACAAGTGAGGGTTTTTTACAATATGTGGATAGCCTTATTTGGCCACAAAGGCATTTACAAAACCAATGCCTTAAACTGACACCATCAACATAAAAATGGAAAAACATAGCTAGATATGTTACCCTCTCTCTCCTAGCTTTTCCAAGACCCCACATTTGGTTGTAAGAAGACAGTTAACAGTTAACTTGACTGACTAGAGTCATCCACCAAAAACACAGTGTGACCTTTGGAGAAATAATGTCAATTTGATGCAATCAGGAACCATGTCTAGATTGGGAATTGAGAGCCAGCCTGGATTAGAGTGTGAGTGATTTGTGGGCTGGCAAATGAGGGAAAAGCACCCATTCACTTGTGGGAGGCCCAACTGGAGCTCGAACTGTATAAAAGGAAGAAAGACTGTTATAGCTTCTTCCTCTGGGAAGGCTCTTGCCTTTGTAACTGTCTACACCACAGATCTTCATCAAAGATTCACTCCAGTCTGGACTTGCATCTGTCTGGCTGTCACCTATCTTCAGTCTCTGAGCTTTGCCTTTGTTCTTCAAACAACCGAGATCCACAGCAGACTCTCACCAGCTGTCCTGCAGTCCCGGACAGGAGTCCTACTTTGCAGCTGAGCAGCCACCAGTCACTCCAGCTCATGCATGTGCAGGCTGCCATCTTGGACTGTCTCTATCCTCAGATTTGTAAGCCTTCCTAACAGATCCTTTTTGTTGTAATTTCTGCAAATTCTGCCTTTTGAAAGAACCCAAACTAACACACACTGTAACAAATCACAGCACAGCCTGTATATCTCAGGCAAGATATGCTGTGACCCTGAGCTCTGTCCAATGTGCAACTTGCGGAGTTGAAGTTATACAAATAAAAATGAGCCAATCTGTGGTCAATGACAATGTTTCCTAGGTTAAACAATCTAAATTCATTCTTTCTTAGATTATATCAGTATTATTAAAGTTATAATTTAATACAAGGTTATATGATGGTAACTACATTGATGAGTCATAGAGCCTAAACTTTGTCTCAAAGGTTAAAAAAATAAAATTATTTGGAGTCCATCTGTAAGCTGGTGCAGTCTGACAGTGCAGATCTAGATAAGTCTACATGTATGACCCTAAGACAGTATTGTCATCATGACTGCCAAGCTAGGGTGCTGGGTTATTCATATTTCACATTTTCCTTAAGAAAAATTTCTGTTAATCTGTTAACCATCTGCAGAGACAGAATGTTTGACAGGCAATTTACACAGCATTAATAAGGGAGATAACAATTCTCTGGTCACACTTATATATCAGGGTAACTTCAGCGTTTCACTTCCAAAAAAAAAAAAAAAGGAGGATCACGGGCTTACAAAAATCAGATTAATAAGTCAGGTGTGGTGGCTCATGCCTGTAATCCCAGTTTGGGAGGCTGAGGCAACAGGATCGCCATGAGTTAGAGGCCAGCCTGGACCACAAAGTGAGTTCAGGACCAGCCTTGACTGTACAGCGAGCACCTGTCTTAAAAAACACATTATTTTTGTTTGTTATGGCCAAAAAAGGTAAACTCAAAAATTGGTTACAACCCCCCAAACCAAAATTGGTTAAACTTAAAAAATAATGTGCAAACTAATGTGGCCTTAAATGGATATTTTTCTTCTTAAAGTTTTAATTTTTTTATTTCTTATAGTAGGATGTATGGATGTGATTTCTAGGCCTTAAACGTAACTGGAGAAAACTGACTTCACAGGAAAATTGGTTTGAAACACTGGCTATGCTTAAATGCTTTGGGTTCTTGGAAAAAGAAAGAAAAAGAAAAAGTGAAGATTTTTTCCCCAGTAGCAGGAACTGGACCCAGGGCCTCTGTGCTAAGATACAGCCCCAGCTCTTTTTATGTTTTTCCCCCATTTATTAATATATGTATATATGTGATATATGTTTACATTGATCTTGAGTACTTTGTGCACATATATATCAGAGTTACAAACCCTCCTTCCCTTCTCCTTGCCCTCCCCCTAATGTACACACTCCCACTCCCCCCAATTTATTCTGTGAAATGACTATATTTTGGGTTTCTCATCTGAGAGAAACCATTTAATATTTAACCTCTGTTTCTGACTCACTTCACTGAGCATGATGGTCTAAAGTTGCATCCATTTGCCTACAAAAGTCTCAAAACTATCTGTCTTTATAGATGAGTAGTACTCCATTGTGTATATACACCATAATTTTTGTATCCATTGGTCTGTGATTGGTATTTTGGTGTCTTCTTAACTATTGCTAGTTCTTTTTTATTTTTTGAGACAGGGTCTTGATGAGTTGCTAAGCTGTCCACTAAACTTGAACTCATGATCCTTCTTCCCTGCACCTCAGGGTGCTGCAGTTACAGGTGTGAGCCACTATACTCAACTACTTCTGAGGCTTTTTCAACTCTGGTATGCTGATAACTCCTCTGGACTAAATTTGTGCTTGTATCTGTATTTTTTTTTTTCTTTTTGAGACAGGGTCTCACTCTGTAGTCCAGGTTGGTTCTGAACTCGCTATGTAGCCCAGGCTAACCTTTGACTCAGGACAATACACCTGTCTCAGCCTCTCAAGTGCTGGAATTACAGGAGTGTGCAACCATGCCATGTTTTTTTATGCGGTGATGGGGAATGAACTCTAACTTGGGTACTTAAGTGTTTGTAGAGCACTTGCTAGGCAAGCGCTTTAAATGCTGAGCGATTCCTCCTGTCCCGTCTTGAACTTTGGATCACTGTCAACCTAAAACCATTTTATTTTTTATTTATTTATTTTTGAGACAGGGTCTTGCTCCATAGGCCAGGCTGGCCCTGAAATCACTATGGATCCCAGTCTGGCCTTGGGCTCACAGCACCTGCTCAGCCTCCTGCATGCTGGGATTACAGGTGTGTGCCCTCATACCCAGCTTATGTGGGGCTGGAGAATTCAACTCAGGTACTTAGTGCTTACCTAAGTGCTTGCTAGGCAACTGCTGAGTCATTCCTATAGCCCCCCTAAAGCCATTTTAAATGAAATTCATCTATTGTGAGTTCCTGGAACTTTCTCACTGCTGTGGTTTGGATGTTGAATGTCCCCCAAAAGCCTCATGTATTTGGAACTGTATGTTATTGGGAGGTAGAGCCTGGCTGGAAGGGGCTGGTGCTTAGCATTTGACCAGAAAGACTGCATCATGTGCCTCCACCATGGCCAGATACTACATAAATGGACTGTGTGAGAGACTTTCTGAAACTGTGAGCTAAATAAATCTTTCTTCCCTTACAACGTGGATGTTGGGCATTCTGTCACAGCAATGAGAAAGTAACGAAGACACTCACTGGTGAGAATTTTGGCTTTGACTCCACATAAAGACTGTCTTGTACTTACTGCTGTAGGATATATTATCCCCATCAGGCTCTGTATCAAAGCCTGGCCTTAAACTTATAAACAGAAGCCTTGGTTTACTAAATTTGGCAAATGCTTTCAGGGAAAGAGCAGCTGCCATGCTTGGCTCACCATCAGGGTTATGTTGTCCCCAGATGGTGCCTGGTTGTTCCTCATTGTTTTATCAGTACCTTAATGCCTTTAAGAAAATATCCTAAGTTGGCTGTGGTGGCTTACTCCTGCAATTCAACTACTCAGGTGGTTGAGGCAGGAGGATTTCAGGTTCTCCAGCCTGCACAACCTAGTGACTTAGGGATCAAAAATAAAAATGGGCTGGGGATGTAGCTCAATTTGAAAGCTTGGGGAGTTGTGTCTCCAGTAGCACGTGCGCACACACACACACACACACACACACAGAGAGAGAGAGAGAGAGAGAGAGAGAGAGAGAGAGAGAGAACATAAGGCACAAAGGAAGAGAAATAAAAAATACCCTAAACTAGGTACAGAGGTTCCCTCCTGTAATTATAGCTACTTGGATGGCTAAGGCTGGAGGTCCACAAGTTCAAAGTTCAAATTTAACAAGACTCTGACTCAAAGATAAGAAAAAAATGCTAGAGGCCTGGGCCTGGGCACATGCCCATAATTCCAGCATTTGGGAGGCTCAAGAGTTCAAAGCCAGTCGTTTGGGAAAAAAAAAAAAAAAAAGAGCCAGACCCCATGATACAGCACTATAATCCCAGTACTTTGGAAAATTAAAGCAGGGGAATCACAAGTGTGAGCCAAGCCCAGGCAGTGCAGCAGCTGAGCAACATCCTACCCCCAAATCAATTTAAACTGAGCCGCTCATGCAGCTCAATGCAAAAGCCCCAAGTTTGATCCACAGCACTAAAACAAACAAAAATAATGCTGGGGATGTAGCCCAGCACTCCCTAGCTTCAAAACCCAGTACTGCAAAATGAACGAAATCCCTTTGTTTTGTCAGCATTTTTAATACTTCTTAGTGGGGGACTTGGTCCAAATATTTAGTACATCTTTTTTAAAAACAAATAAAAATAAGTTTTCATGAAATCTTAAACATCTTTTTTCTTATTCACTTCTTGTTTAAATTTGAATTGTATGTCAATCAACATGTTGGTAGGGCTTTTTTGACAGATTAAACTTTTATACCACTTCATCATGTTGAATATAATTATTTTGTTTTGCAGACTAACATAACTAATAAAAATATTATGGGAAAAGTTATGAGAAATTTATGAGAAAGTTGGTAGTGTTTTAATGGGATAACATTCAAATGATTGATGTCTGCGTTTTTTATTTTCTCTTTAGATGTTTTCTTTCCTCTATGTTCTTTGGTGCTGCCTCTCTCTCTCTCTCTCTCTCTCTCTCTCTCTCTCTCTCTTTCTCTAAGATTCTTTCAAGTATTTTCTGCAATGCTAGGCTTACAGTCACAAGTTTCTTTATGGATATTTGGTCATGAAAAATTTTTACTTCTTCAATTTTCAGGGATAATTTTACTAGATAAAACAACCTGGGTTGACACTGGCTGTCTTTTAAAGCTTGAAAGATTTTGCTCCAGGCTCTTGGGACCTTTCAAGTTTGCATTCAGAGATCTGCAGTAATTTGAATAGATCTGCCTTGGTAAAAATAGTGTCTGTTTTTCTCTTGTTGCTTTTAATATTCTCTTTATGTTGTATTTCTGAGGCTTTGATATGATATGTTGTGGTGAGTTTCATTACTGGTTGAAGTTGTCTGGTGTTCTATAAGCTTCTTGTACCTGAAAATTAATTTCTTTTCCTAGATTTGGAAATTTTTCTTGTATGATTTTAGTGAGTAAGTCTTTATACCTTTGGCACTGTTTTCTGCTTTCTCCTACTCCCATAAATCTGAGGTTGGTTGTCTTTGAATCACCCATTAGCTGTTCTATGTAACTAATCTGCTTATTTCAAATTTTGCAGTTGTGCCTAATTGTATTTGTTTCCTCAGCCTTGTCTTCAAGATCTGTATTCTATCCTCACAGTGTTCGGGTGGACTTCCCTTGCTTTCAAATGAATTTTTCATATCTTGAATTTCAGCTAAATTTCTTTTCAAAATTTCCACTTCTCTATCAAACTGCTCCTTCATAGCTTGCATTTCCTTATTTACCTCAGCCAACTTTTTTTTTTTTTTTTTTTGAGACAGGGTCTCATTCTGTGGTCCAGGCTAGTCCTGAACTCACTTCAGAGACCAAGCTGGCCTTGGACTCACAGGAATCCTCCTGTCTCAGGAGTACAGGCATGTGCCACCACGCCCAGCTTATGTGGTGCTGGGGAATCGAACTAGGGTACTTAGCATTTGCCTAGCAAGCACTTCAACCACTGAGCCATTCCTCCAGCCCCCCAGCCAACTTTTTATTTGTGGCTTCTGTATGCTCACTAAGCTTTGTATCCATTAGGCCCACTATTTGTTTAGCAAGTTCCTTTTTCAGTTCACTGGTAATTGCTTGCATTTCTTTAAGAATGTCTTGTTTGAACTTGCTTATTCACTTTTTTACTTCCTTCTCTATGAGTTCCACTATTTCAGGGCCTATGACAATGGTTTCTGGGGACTCAAGGATTTCTCTGTCTGTCCTGTTGCCTTGTCTTCCCATGTTTCTGTTGTTGAGGAACTTCACTATAATGGCCTAGCTGAGAGGTTTCTGTAAATGGCTATAAGGGTGTAAGGGGGAGCCTAAATTCTTCCAAGTTCTATGCTCTGAGTAGGCAATAAGAGAGGACTTAGCAGTCTGCTCGCCTCTAAAGTGTCTTGTCCAGCTCTGATCCCTAAGTAAAGCTCCCTCTCCTGTCCTGGCTTCCCTCCTCCACGGGTGGAGGTGCTCCCATTATCAAACAAGCTATAACAGGGGTTGGTGGACTTTTTTCTCCTCTCTCCAACTGTCTCTTGAGCCAGTGTCTTCCTAGCACTGTGTAAAAGTATCCCCAACAACTCTGGTGTGCCCATCTAAGCCTTCTACTCTGAACAGTTCAGGCTCCAGCTTTTTTATTTTTTAAATAAAATGGTTCCTGCCTATGTCATTTACTAGATATGGTTGCCAAGTGCTGCTTCTCCCAAGCCACTCTAGGCTCCAAGGGGCCTTTTCTAAGGGAAGCTCTCAGTGCATCTGCAGTTTGCCCTTTGTGCTGGTTAGTTTCTGGAGGCTAGGGCTAACAAGTGCTGTCAACTGCCACTTCTCCTAGATTAGTGCCTATCTTGATCTGAGGTGGGCTTTCTTCCATCTGTAGATGCTGGTGGCTCACAGCTGTTTGTAGTCAGCCTGGGTCAGCTTCCTGGACCACAATTTTCCTCCACTTCTGATGTGTCTTTGGGATTTATGATGTTCCTGTAGCCTCCTTTCAGTTGTTGGGGCATTCCTTCCTCTCCTAGCTATATGGAATAGGCAGTTTTTGACTATAATCTCAACTTTTTAAGTGGGTGTATGAGGAGACACTGTGCAGCTCTGTTACTTGGCCCCCATCTTGCCCAGAAGTCCCCCCAAAATAAAGTTTTATTTGGAAGTGGGGTATAGCTCAGCCTAAAATGCATAAGACCCTGGGTTTGAGCTCCAGCACCATCCCCTCACCAGAAAAGAGAGGTGGAGAGAGGGAGAGGGAGAGGGAGAGGAAAAGGGAGGAAGAGGGAGAGAGAGAGAGAGAGAGAGAGAGAGAGAGAGAGAGAGAGAGAGAGAGAGAGAGAGAAGCAGCAGCAATAAAAGAAAGAGAGACACAGACAGACAGACCTTCCATGAAGGCAAGAATGTAAGAGAATTTCTTTATCTGTTAAGAGATGTCTACAAAACACAAACCATAGTACACATCACATGTAATGGTAAAATAAAACATTATTTTTGAGATCAAGAATAAAACCAAGATGCCTTGTATATCACTACTTCTGTTCAACTCTATACTAAAGTCCAAGCTGGCTCAGTATGACAAAAAATTTAGGCACAAAGATTAAAAGGAGAAAATATATTCTTACACAACAGTATAAAATGTGAAATACCTGAGAATAAATCCAAAGACTTTTACATAGTATATGAAGTAAGTAGCTGTAAGTAGCTAGATATACCAAGATAAGAACTGAAACCTATAGTCAAGTTGTGAATGAAGCACACATTAATCTCTAAGGTAACCAACAAAGTAATTGTGTGTAGGTGTGTGTGTGTATGCACATATACATGTAAGAGAAAAAGACAAAAGATTTTTTAGGAGTTCTAAGGATTAAAGCCATGGCCTTGCACATGCTAGGCAAGCATTCTACTACTGAGCTACATCCTAAGTCCAGACACTTGTCAGGAGGACCTTGAAGTAAAGCAGGAGAGGAGGTGCCTACTGTCCTGGAGAGCATGAACTGTCTTTCCACAGGATCATCCAGATAATGTATAACTGGCAAAGGACTGGAAAATTGGTAAGTGCATCACACCAAAAATAAGTGGTTAAAAACAGACCTGTGCATAAGTGGACATCAGATACTGCAGAAGTGGTTTTGCTAGTTAATGGCAAAGACAGGTGTTTCCAAAAGATAGTGCAAAACAATCATGTATGGTATCTATAGAAAAAGAAAAAGTTGAGTCCTATCTTATACCATAAACAAAAATTCATAGTTGGAGCTGGAGGCCCCAGTACTACATAAAGCTGGGCGTGGAGAGGTACACCTGTAATCCTAGTACTCGAGAGGCTGAGGCAACTGTGAGTTCAAGGCCAGCCTGAGCTACACCAATGAGAGTTCAGGACCAGCCTGGGCTACCCAGTGGGATTCTGTCTCAAAATAAACACCCCCCCCCCCGAACAACAACAACAACCCCCCCCCAAAAAAAAACAAAAAAAAGGGAAGACAAAGAAAAATGAAAAAAGAGAAAAAATCCATAGTTAGTCCTATTTCTCACCAGAGATGATGACACAAGATAAATAACAGTACATGGTACACATACATCCTTGTCTTCTACACCTAAATAGTCTGTCAGTTAGACAGTTATGGCATTTAGAAATCCAATAAACAGAAAACATTGTAAGTGTCCATACATACATGCATACATACATACATACATACATTTATTGGCAATCCTGGGAATTGAACCCAGGGCCTTTACACTGAGTCACACTCTCACACTCCTCAGGAACTTCCTATACACACACGACTGTGTGCTTCTTGAAAAAACTCATCATATTTTGTTTAAATAACACAGTATTATCTGATTATAAAATCTTTTGTAAAATTTAAAGGTCTCAGGGCTAGAGAAATAGGACAGCAGTTAGAGCATTTGCCTAGCAAACACAAGGTCCTCAAAATCAATTCCCCAGTGCTACATAAGCCAGGCGCAGTGGTGCATGCATGTAATCCCAATGATAAGGAGGCTGAGGCAGGAGAATTTCTGTGAGTTTTAGGCCACCCTGGGCTACATAATGAGATCAAGACCAGCTGGGACTATATAGTGAGACCCTGGATCAAAAAAAAAATCCTTAGTTTTATTAAAACCAGATGGTAGAAAAAGAAATTCACTAGCAAGTCCTCTAGGCCAGAAAAGATCCTTAAACATCTATTGAACAATTAAATAATAAAAGAAGTTCTCATGGGAGATTTAAAAAAACAGTGTACAGGGATTCAAATATCACTATGACACTAGAGAAGTGGTTGCTAAACATCAGTAAGCTTATTAAAAATATTAATGGTGGTGGCTGGAGAAAGAGCACAGCGGTTGAAGAGCTTGCCATGCAAGTGTAGGGCATAGCTTAGTTGTTATAGTGTGCACCTCTACTCCTAGGTACCCAAGAAGTTGAGGCAGGAGAACTGTCTAACTGGGAGTTTGAGGCTAACCTAAGCACCACAGCCAGATTGAATCTCAGAACAGATACATGGTCGGACCTATGGAAGGTGTCAGAGAGCCTGGGCTTGTGAGGGCCCATTCCCAGAGGGGTGATTCAGAAGTGCACTGTGAGCTCTCCCAGGAGGCAGACTATTGATAAGCTACACTCCAAGGAATTCGGGGACCCTCCTTATGATGACAAGGGAGGAAGAGTGTCAGGAGCAGAGGGGGATAAAGGACTATAATCCTCCTGAAAGATTTGAGACCAGTGAGAGCAGGGTTCAGAAAGCAGAGATAACATCCCCTGGGCCCTGCCGGTGGGAGAAGAGTCAGCTCACTTGGGTGTGTCTGCTCATGGGGAGGTTAATGCAAACATCTTTGGGCACTGGGCCATTCTACTCTTGTGACATGCAAGAGATATGCTGGAGAGGCACATCTTTGCAGGGTAAGACACAGGAGGAGGGGAAACTGGTCTCTTTCCCCCTTGGTCAGCAAAATCGAAGGTCCTGGATAGACAGACTTTCAAATGACATATGAAAAACAATTGTTTTGGACTTACTTCAAGAGGTGTTTTTTTTTTTTTTTTTTTTTTTTTGAGAAAGGGTCTTGCTCCTTAGCCCACATTGGTCCTGAACTTACTATGGAGCCCAGGCCACCCTTGGACTCATGGCAATCCTCCTGCCTCAGGCTCCAGAGTGCTGGAGCCACCACACTCAGCTTATGTGGTGCTAGGGAATCAAACCTAAGGCCCTGTGCTTGCTAGGCAAGCACTTTAACTGCTGTGCCATTCCTCCAGCCCCAACACTTAAACAGTTTTTGAGGGTATACTGAACTTGTATATTTTCTGGTATTGATTTGTGGGTCTGCCCCCCGGCCCCCAACACACACACCTTGAGACAGACTCTTGCTCTGTAGTCCAGTTTGGTCCTGAACTCACTATGTAGCCTAGACCAGACTTGAACACATGGCAATCCACTTGCTTTGGCCTCCTGAGTGCTAGAATTACAGGCATGCACCAGGCTTATATGATGCTGGAGATTCGAACCCAGGACCTAGTGCCTGTTAGGCAAGAACTTTAACTGCCAAGCTATTCCTCAAATCCTTGTCATTCTTTCTGCTTTTGTTAGGTTTTGCACTTCTTTCTCTCGAGTAGCTCTTTATGCCCTTTTTGAAAAGCCTTTCTGTCCATTCTGAAGACATCCTCTATTTCACTCACAACTCTCATTTCTTCTTACTTTTGTTCCTGCTGTTTAAGTTTATCCACTTTCTTCTGATCTGAGGTTGGAGTGCTCTTGTTTCTCTATCCAGTGTACACTCTCATTTTCTACCACACATTCGAAACTAACCCTTGGTCTCAGTCTGCACTTTCCCTATCCCTACCACTAAGAGTAATGCTAAGTTTTTTTTTTTTTTTTTTTTTTTTTTGACACAGGGTCTTGCTCCATAGTCCAGACCGGTTCAGAAGTCACTATGGACCCAGGCTGGCCTTGAACATGTGGCAATCTTCCTGCCTCAGCCTCCAAAGTACTGCCATTACAAGCGTGCATCACTATACCTGACTTACGTGGTGCTGGGAAACTGAAGTCAGGGCCCTGCACTTGCTAGGTAAGTGCTCTAACTACTGTGCTATTCCTCCAGCCCCAATATTTTAGGCATTGATAACTCACAGCCATATGTCTTGGCCTGCTGGGAATCACTACACAGAGATTATAAAGGTAATTTTTTCTATTATTATCAACAATAATATAATGGCAACTTTAACAAACTCTTCTAATAAGTTACTGCACAATCGGTACAGACAGTTCATTAGTAGTATAGTTCACATTTCTAATATTAAAAGTGGAATGCTTATTATGAGTTGATAACTCTTAAGTCAATAGCTGGTATGTATTACATTTTACCATTGATACAAACATCTGTCCCACTGTTAAAGAGAGGGTAGTGATTGAAACTTATTAAGGGTTAGAAACTTTTGGTGGTTTGGTTTAGCCTTGGTAAGCAATACAGAGGTCTATTTTATTACTGATGGTGATACGGTACTGACATTAGTGAAACCTTTTGTTAAGTCAATATCACATTTCTTTATTTATTTAGAGAGACAGGGTCTTGCTCTGTAGTTCAGGCTGGTCCTGAATTCACAATGGAGCCCAGGTTGGCCTTTGATTCAGGATAATCTTTCTGTCTCAACCTCCCAAGTGCTGGGATTACAGGTG
Organism: Ctenodactylus gundi; assembly: GCA_004027205.1. Lineage (NCBI taxonomy): Eukaryota > Metazoa > Chordata > Mammalia > Rodentia > Ctenodactylidae > Ctenodactylus > Ctenodactylus gundi. The sequence goes on along the minus strand of PVKB01005025.1, from coordinate 48,587 downwards.
TGCACCACCGTGCCCAGGTTATGCGGTGCTGGGGAATTGAACTCGGGTACTTAGCGCTTGACTTAGCGCTTGTGTAAGCTTTAACCATTCAGCCATTCTTCCAACTCCAATATGACATTTATTTAGATGAATACATTGATGGTATAGACTGTGCCTTTTAATGTTAAGGGTAGAATAGCTTTATTAAATTGGTTATTAGGTTCTGTCAATAATTTGTTAGTCTCAGATTACAAAATTATGGTAGATCTTTATTCATGTTGTGTATGGTGGCACAGCTGATCTTGATTTCCAGTATATGCCAAAAATTATCTTGTCCTTACACCATACAAAATACTGTGATCTATTCCTCCTTCACTGAAAATTTGAGATTAGGTAACCAGCAGAAAGGACCTCCCAATTTAACAGTTGAGTAAGCTAAAAATGGGCATAATCATTAAAATCTGAATGAACTCAAGGAAATTCCATAAAAAAGAAATAATCCAACAAAATAAATTTAAATAGAAGAGATTGAGTCTATTGACACTACCTGATCTATGACATATAGCAAAAGAAAAACGGGAAAATGGGGCAACAAGTCACCGGCAAAAATGCCCAACTCCCCAGATGCTGATATCATGGACCCTGAAGGCGTGAAACCTATAGAAAAGGAAGTCAAAAAATAAGTGGACCTAGTGTTCAATCAACTCAAATAAGATATGCTTTAACAAATGCAAGAGGTACTCAGCAAATGCAAAACAAATTTAATCAAACCAAAGCCTTAATTGATACACAGATTAATGTTTATAAAGACAGAAATAAGCTTTTCCAGGTCAAAATGGCGGCTGAGTAACAGAGCTGCCTAATGTCTCCTTATTAACCCACTTAAAAAGTCAAGATACATGAAAAGATGTTCAACATCCTTAGCCATAAGAGAAATACAAATCAAAACATTGCTAAAATAACATCTGACTCCAGAGAGATTGGCTTACATCAAGAACTCAAATAGCATTCAGTGCTGGTGAGGCTGTGAAGAAAATGGAACCCTCCTGCACTGCTGGTGGGAAGGTAAACTGGTACAACCATTATGGAAAGCAGTATGGAAGTCTCTCAAAAGACTGGAAATAAATACCCTCTTCAATCCAGCAATACCTCTTCTGGGGATACGCCCAAAAGAGTTAAAAACAACACATAACTAAGATACATGTATACCCATGTTCACAGCAGCACAACTAACAATAGCTAAAACGTGGAAGACACCAAAGTACCCATCAACAGACCAATGGATACACAAATTGTGGTATTTAAACACAATGGAACACTATGCATCTATAAAGACAGATAGGTTGTAGGCTTTTGTAGGCAAATGGAGGCAATTGAGACCATCATGCTTAGTGAGGTGAGTGAGAAGCAAAATGTGAAATATTGAGTGGTTTCTCTGATATGAGAGACCCAGATCACAATTATCTCATGGAACTTAATGTGGAAAATAATGGGAACTGTGTGTGTGTGGTGGGGGGGAGGTCCAAAAGGAGAGCAGGAAAGGTCTAGTAACTTTGCCATGATATGTATGTGCACAAAATGCTCAAGATCAATGTAAACTTTAAAATTTGCACTTATATGTATCAATAAAATGGGGGGGGGGCAGTCGAGAACTCAGTCATAAAAAGAGTGTTCAATGTAGCTATGACAGAGAGGAGCACTCCAACACCTGAAAGGAAGCCAGGGGAAGGTCAAATATTCTGAATGAACAACAAAAGTGAAGAAAGAAAAAAAAATCCCAACAGCCCAGAAGCCACCCCAGGTAGGCTGCAAATGGCTGGGAGCTGCAGGCATCTGCAGATGGAGGAAAGCCAGCATGGAGTCTGGAATCTGACTGAGATGGCAGAGGAAGGAGAGGCCCAACAACTGACAGGAGGCAGTGGGAAGGTCAGAAATTCTAAAGTCATATCGAAAATGGAGGAAAGCAGCATGGCCCTGAGCTGCTGACACCCACAGACCACAGACAAAGGAAAGCCCAGAGGCCAGAACCTCATCTGAGGTACGCGTGAATCCAGGAGAAGTGGAAATTGTCAGCAGCTGGCAGCCCCAGCCTCCAAAAAATGAACCTGTGGGTAGTGTATACTACAAACACAATGTGCGTTCCCCCTAGAAAAGGCCCCGAGAGCCCAGATCAGACGGAGTGCTCGGCAGCCACTGACAGGCAATGACATAAGCAGGAGCCATTTTAAAAAGGGGGGAAAAGTCCAAGACTGAACCCTTTAGAGTAAAAGAAATCTCAGAAGAGCATACCAGGGCTTTTGTGGTCACCCTTGAACAGTGCCTAGGAAGAAACTGACACAAGAGGTAGAGAAAGGAGAAAAGAGGGGGGAAAAGGCTGCTGATCTCCTGATCAGTGTAGTGGGTGCACCTCCGAGGGTGGAGAGCCCCAACCTGGGGGGAGGGAAGCCAGGACAGGCAGGAGAGCTTTGCTGAGGGAGTCAGGGGTGAACAAGATGCCTAAAAAGCCATCAGACTCTCAGGTCCCCCTCACTGCCTACTCCCAGCATAGAACTAAGAAGAATTGTGGCGCCCTCCCCCCACCCCCCGCCCACCATTATAGCTGTTCAGAGAAACCTCTCAGTTAAGCCTCTAAAGTGAAATTCCTCAACACCAGAAACAGGGAAAGAAGACAAGGCAACAGAGTACCCACAGAGATGACTAAGACCCCAGAAACTAATGTCATGGGCCCTGAAATAGTGGAACTCATAGGGAAGGAAGTAAAAAAGCAAACAAACAAGTCAAACAACCAGTTCAAAAAAGATATCCTCAAAGAAATGCAAGTATTGATCAGCAGGCTTAAAGAGGATCTTACTAAGCAAATAATGGTCCCAATGAAAACAAAGCTCACTGAGCATATTGAAGCCATAAATAAAAAATTGGCTGAGGTAAATGCAAGAGATGAAGAAACATTTTAATAGAAAAGTGGAAAATCTAAAAAGAAATCTAGATGAAATTGAGAACATAAAAATTATACATAACAATAGGGGAAGATGACTCAGATATTGTGAAGATAAGGCTGAGGAAACAAATGATATAATTAGGCATGACTCCAAAGTTAGAAATGAGCAAAGTAGCTGGATACACCAGATGAAGGATGATTTAAGGAGAACCAATCTCAAAATTACAGGTGTGAGAGAAAGAGCAGAAGACAGCACCAAAGATATAAAGAACTTATTCATGGCAATAGCACAAGAAAGTTTCCCTAATCTAGAAAAAGAACGTGACTTCCAGACACAGGAAGTTTATAGGACACCAAATAACCTCAACCAGCAACAAGACTCGCCATGACATATCATAACCAAAACCTCAGAAATACAACATAAGAAGAGAATATTAAAAGCAGCAAGGCAAAAACAGACATTATTCTACCAAGGCAAACCCATTCGAATTACTGCAGATTTCTCAAGGCAAACTTTAAAGGCCAGAAGAGCCTGAAGCAGGATCCTTCAAGCTTTAAGAGACAGCAAGTATCAACCCAGGTTGTTATATCCAGCAAAATTATCCCTGAAAATTGAAGAAGAAAAAAATTTTTCGTGACCAAGAATCCCATAAGAAATCTGTAACAACTAGCCCAACACTACAGAAATTACTTGGAATCTTTGGGAGAAGCAGAGAGGCAAGCAGCACTCAAAAAACCTGGAGGAAAGGAAAACATGTAAAGAGAAAGTGTAACAACAACAAAAAATAGATTGGTATTTGAATCATTTGATTGATATTCTTCTAAAACAGTACCAACTGTCTCATAAACTATGTGAACTTCCCTCAAAATTATTATTTTCAATAGCATATAAGTTTACAAAAGCATATTCAGTGTGGACAATTGGTATAAAATCCTTAAAAATATGCATGCATGAAATTAGGGATGAATAGATAGGTAAAAGATTAAACCAAATCTGGCAAAATGTTAATAATTAGTGAAATGTGATTAGGCAACTTATGAAAGTTAAAAAAACTCAAATAACTAAGCACATCTCTCTATTGCTTTAACTGTAGTATACTTATGTGATACAGATTGAGTTCATTTAATGTAGCAAATTGGTATAGTCTTAAGCTTGTTTAATGTAGCAATTCACTTATTTGATGTTGAGTGTAAGTTTATCCTCTCTGAGAGAGGCAGAAAGATAAGCAGCACCAAAAAAACATGGAGGAAACATCTAAAGAGAAAGTGTAATAAAAAAGATTGCTATTTAAATTATTTGACACTGCACAGTGTCTCCTCCTGGAAGCACTTAAAAAGTTGAGAATATAGTCAAAAAACACCTGTTTGATGTAGCTAGGAGAGGAAGGAGCACCCCAACAACTGAAAGGAAGCCAGGAGAACATCAGAAATCTCAAAGGAACATTGGAAGTTGGGGGAAAAATAGCAGCCTAGGAAGCTGCCCCAGGCCACCTACAAACATCTGGGAGCTGCCAGCATCATCAGACAGAGAAAATCTGGCTTGGAGCCTGGAACTGCTGATTGAGCTAGAAGGAGCACCCCAACAACTTTAAAAAGGCCATGGGAAGTAAGAAATCCTGAAGACAGTATTGGAAGTGGAGTAAAGCAGCAGCTGACATCCACAGATGGAAGGAAGCTTGGAGACTGCAACCTCAAGACTGAGGTGAGTTCAGATCCAGGAGAGATGAGAGTTGACAGCAGGTGGTTTCCCAGCCTCCTAATAGAAGGCTGCAGGTAGTGCTCACTACAAATGCACTGCGAGCTTCCCTTAGAAAAGGCCTCTTGGTGCCTAGATCAGAAGCAACAATCAGCAACCATAATGGGTAATGACATAAGCAGGAGCCATTTTTAAAAAAGAGCCTGACACTGAACTGATTAGAGTAAAAGAAAGCTTAGAAGAGTACATGTGTTTTTTTGGGGTCACTTTTAAGCAGCGCCTAGGAAAAAACTGGCACAAGTGACAGTTGTGGAGAGGAGAGAACAGCTACAAACCTCCTGAATGGCTGGGTGTAGTGGAAGCATCTCAGAGGGTGGACAGAGCCCTGCCCTCAGGGAAGGGAAGCCAAGACAGGTGGATGAGCTTTGCTGAGGTGGCTGGGGGTGATCATGACACCTCAGAGGCCATTAGGCTGTTAGGTCCACCCTCACTGCCTACTTCCAGCACAGAACTTGGAGGAATTTAGGCTCCTCCCATACACCCTCATACCCATTCAATGAAACCTCTCAGCTAGGCCTTTCAAGTGAAGTCCCTCAACCACAGAAATATGGGAAGAAGGCAAGGCAGCAGGACAGCCACAGTCAGGAACTAAGGGCATGGGTCTTGAAATAGTGAAACTCATAGGGAAGGAAGTCAAAAAGCAAATGAATGAATTGAACAACCAGTTCAAACAAGATATTCTCAAAGAAATGCAAGCATTGATAAATAGGCTTAAAGAGAAACTTACTAACCAAATAGTGGTCCTAATGGAGACAAAGCTTACTGAGCACATAGAAGCCACAAATAAAAAGTTGGCTGAAGTAAACAAGGAAATGCAAGATATGAAGGAACGTATTAACAGAGAAGTAGACATTCTGAAAAGAAATCTAGCTGAACTTCAGGATATGAAAACTCATCTGAAAACAGGGGAAGCCAACTTAAACATGGCGAGGACAGAATTTCATATCTTGAATACAAGGCTAAGGAAATAAATGTTATAATTAGGCATGACTCTAAAATTATAAATGAGCAAAGTAACTGGATACAACAGCTGATGGATCATTCAAAGAGAACCATCTCAGAATTATGGGTGTTGGAGAAAGAGCAGAAGACAGCATGGAAGATATAAAGAACTTACTCACTGAAATCATACAAGAAAATTTCCCAAATCTAGAAAAACTAATTTTTAATTTTTAGGTACAAATAACCTCAAACAGCAATGAAACTCACCATGATATATCATAATCAAAACTTTGGAAATACCACATAAGGAGAAAATACTAAAAACAGCAAGAGAACAGGCATGATTCTACCAAGGCAAACCCATTTGAATCACTGCAGATTTCTCAATGCAAACTTGAAATGCCAGGAAAGCCTGGAGCAAAATCTTTCAAGCTTTAAAAGACAGCTAGTGCCAACCCAGGTTGTTGCATCCAATAAAATTATCCCTGAAAATCAAAGAAGTGAAATAATTTCATGACCAAGAATCCCTTAAGAAATTTGTGACTACTAGAAAGTACTTGAAGGAATCTTTGAGAGAGGCAGGGAGACAAGCAACACCAAAGAACATGCAGGAACATCTAAAGAGAAGTAACCAAAAAAATTAGCATTTGAATAATTTGATTAATACACTTTGATTAAAACAGTACCAGCAGTTACATAAAATCTGTAAAATTTCTCTACATAATTATTATTTGTAATAATATATTAGTTTGCAAAACACAGTCATTATATTCAACATGTGGAATTAGTTTAAAATTTTTTACAAAATGTATGCATGAATTTATGGATGGATAGGTAGATAAAATGATAAACTAAACTTGACAAGACATTAGTAATTAGTGAAATGTAAGTAATTTATCAAAGTTAAAAAATTCTGAAATAATTAAGCATGCCATTATATCTATTGCTTTAAGTATAATATACTTATATGATATAGATTTAAGTTCATTTAATGTAGCAATTTGATATAGACTTAAGTTCATTTATTGTAGCAATTCATTTATTTGGTCTTGGATGTAAGTTTATCCTAAGAAAACTGACTGATGTAATGATAACCTGAACGTCTTTGCAATGTACACACATTTACCTTTCAGTACTCCATTAAGGAATATGAAATTTAACTTCTCTTTTTCTTTCTCACATTTTCCAACCTTATGAATTACATTGCTATAGTTCTTTTCTGCCTTTTTTTTTTTATCTCACTCTGTGGTCCAGGTTGGTCCTGAACTCACTTCGGAGCCCAGGCTGGCCTTGGACTCATGGCAATCCTCCTGTCTCAGCCTCCCGAGTGCTGGGATTACAGGCATGCGCCACCACACCCAGCTCACATGGGGCTGGGGAATCGAACTAGGGTACTTAGTGCTTGCTGGGCAAGCGCTTTACCCGCTGAGCCATTCTTTCAGCCCCTATAGTTCTTTCCTTATGTGGACTGTTTGGTGAGGTCATGTTAAAGAATCTCAACAAAGATATAGTAAGATACAGAAAAAAAAAGAACTTTTGGCAAATATCCCAATAAAGGGCTCTGCTGGACTTAGAGAAGAGGTATCAACATTTGGTCATTGCAGACCATTCTAGGCATGGGAAGCTGAGCTAAAGAGTGGTGATTTGAGTGAAATGAGTCAGATGCAGAAGATTAAATACGTTAAGTATTGCATGGTTTCTCTGATTTGGAAAACCCAGAATACAGGCATTCTATAGAACCAAATGAGTGTGACAGTGGAAGTTAGAGCGGACAGGAGGGGTGAGAGAGTGCCAGAAATGGGAAGGGATTGTAAAGTTGATGTGATATATATGTACACAAGATACTTAAGTTCACTGTAAACATTATCACATATGTATATCAATAAAAATGGTGGGGGAAAAATAAAACAAAAACTTCTGGACATGAAAGGACAAACAAGCCCCAGAACAACTGTAGTATATGGGACTTTAATACTGCACTACCACAAATAGTCAGATCAACTAGAAAATAATTAAGAAATACTAGAGTTAAACTATGCTATGAAACAACCAGACTTAAGTGATATAACACTCACTTGATATATCAGAGTTACAGTTCCATCTAACATCAACAGAATACACTTTTGAAGCACATGGGACATTTTCCAAATTAGACGGGTTATCACAGGCCATAAGGAATGTTTAAATATAAAAGATTGAAATAATTCCCTGTATACTTTTAGATCATAGCAGAACAAAACGAGAAATCAATAGCAAAAGAAACTATACAAATATATGGAGACTAAATAATACATTATTGAGTAAACTGTGGATCACAGAAGAAACCAGGGAAGAAGCTAAAAACTTCCTAAAATTAAATGACAATGGAAATACAGTCTACCAGAATCTTTTATTTATTTATTTATTTTTTATTTTTTATTTTTTTTTTGGAGTCAGATTCTCACTCTGCAGTCCAGGCTGGTCCTGAACTCACTCTGTAGCCCAGGCTGGCCTCAAACACATGACAATCCTTCTGCCTCAGCCTCCTGAGTGCTAGGATTATAGGTGTGTGCCACCACACCTGGCTTATGTGGTGCTGGGGAATCAAATCCACAGCCCTGAGCTTGCTAGGCAAGCACTTTAAGTACAGAGCTATTCCTCCAGTCCACTACCAGAATTTCTAGGACACAATGAGAACAGCACAGGAGGGAAACTTACAGCTATGAATGCGCACATTAAAAATGAGCAATTCCAAATAATTTAATGATGATGCAACTTGCACTATGGAAATCAGTATGGAGATTCCTCAAAAAACTGAAAATAGATGCTCTATTTGATCCAGTGATACTTCTGGGGATCTCTCCAAAAGAGTTAAAAGTACCATCTAAAAGAGATACATGTACACCCATATTTATAGCAGCATAACTAGTAATTGCTAAAAATAACTAATAATACATAAATTGTGGAAGATGCCAAAATATCTATCTGTAGAACAATGGATTAAAAAATGTGTTATATATACATAATGGAGTACTACTGTGCCATAAAGACACATTTGAGGCATTTGTGAGTAAATGAGAATACTATGTTTAGTGAAGAGAATCATATTCAGAAGGTTAAATATTATATGGTCTCTCTAATATGAGAAACCCACAGTATCATAAGTAATATAGTCAAATGGGCGAGATGTTCCATGTGGACGGGGTGAGTGAGGGGATGGGAAGGTGACAAAGGGGCGAGGAAGGGAATGGGAAGTTGTTGCAATAAATGCACAAAATTCTCAGGTTGAATGTAACCATTGTATATCACATACACATACTAATAAAAACATGGAAAAAATGGGCTCGGGAAAATAAAAAGGGCTTGGATATAGCTCAGTATGAAGGCCCTGGGACTGATCTCCATTACCATACACAGGCACAGACACACACTCACACTCAGGCTGTCTCATTCTTACACCGCTTGTCACCAGCCCTAAAAGGACCCTGCTGTGGAGTGATAGCTAAGATGGCACCCACCGTAAATCCTGGGGTCGGCCACCTCAGGTGTTTACCAAGGAAGATGATTGGGCCAAGCCATTTCCACCCTGGTGGACCACACATGATCCCAATACTATTGCTGTGAGCACCCGGCGCCTGCTGGCATCAACATCTCGCTGATTGGCTTAACGCGTGCTTACGTAGACACCACGTCATATCACCTGCCCTCCCCTCCTTACCACGTTCTCCCTCTACCCTATTAAGCTTCTGTACTTCCTGAATAAAGAGAGTTCCTGCTTCAACAGACTCCTGGCTGGGTCTGGTACTCTTGGGTCGGGGGGGGGGGGGGCCCAGCCGCGCGCTCACCTTTCCTCTTCTACGAACCTTGTGTGGTGGCGAAACTCCCACATCTAGTGCCCAACGGGGGGCCCGACTGAGCGGACCCATCGGAGGACAGGCCAAGCAGTCTTTCAGGGTGAGTGACCCCTAAGATTTGAAGTGCAACTTCTAAGCAAAATGAACCTGTGCTTAAAGCGCTGAAATGCCTCCTAGAGGCCTGGAAATTACAGATAAACAGGCAGCTGCGTTCTGGGGGGTCATTCTGGGTGTGGTCCCCTGGGCCTCCTCCGCTGACCTTTTCAATTGGGACACCTGGTGCCACATTCATGAGCTGGCGTGGAGTGGGGAGACTCGGCGAGACCTCATCCTCCCACTTACTTTCTATCCTGTCTTATCTGCCCTTCAAAGCTGCTCAGCAACCCTTCTTGGTGCTACCGCCCCTCCCCTTGATGAGTCCTCTGACCTCTCCCACCCTTGGCTGTGCCCTGCCCTTCCTTCTGCCTTGGCCAGGGATTCAAAACCCTCCCTGAGCCGGATGGCTGACATTCCAGCTTGCCTGGGGAAATCCTTGTCAGAGTCTCTTTCCCTTGCATGAAACAACCCTTTCCCTTCCCCTGTTACTTTGCCTCTTTACGTTCCCCAGCCCACTCATGCCTTTTTGCCTTTCCGGTAAATGTTACCCCCGGAGGCAACTGACCTGCCCATTGGTATCCTTGGGAGGTGGTCTTGGAGGATGGGCCTAACTCTCCTTGGGCTGAAACCATCCTCCAGGGCCTTGCTCACCAACAATGACCCACCCGGGATTGGTGCTCTCTGTGCAGGGCTGTCCTGCCTGGTCCTCTCTTCATTAAGTGGTGTGCTTTCTTTAAAGAGGAATGTCATGCCCAAGCAGAGAAAAACCAAAACGCCAACCTGGCCATTCCAATTACCACTGGCATGTTATCAGGTACAAATGACCAATTTGCCACTGGCCCTCAGCAGGCCGCCATTCCAGCGACGTACATGGATCAAGTAAGGGCCCCAGGCCTGGCTGCTTGGAAAAAAATTGGAGGAAGGCCCCCTGGAGGCCCCCGTGGCTGGAATAACTCAAAAGCCCAGGGAAGATCTGGCCTCCTTCATAGATCGGGTTGAAAAGAGCCTCCAAAGGAAATTCCCTGTTGGCCTGCTCCGAGACCAATTTGTTAAGCTTCTGGTTTGGGATGGCATGAATGCGGATCACAAGATGGCATGTGCTGGCCTTAAAGATCGGTCAATGGAAAAGTGGATCATTGCGGCTAAGGATGTGGGAACACAGGCCCACCAGGCCCAATCCCTCACCATGGCATTAACAAGCTCAAACCTAGGCCTTAACCCAGGCTTTCTCACAGGCTCTCTCTCTCGGCCCTGCTGCAAAGCAAAAATCAAAGGCCTCTTTCAACTGCGGCCAAACAGGCCATTTCAAGAGGGAATGTCCTAGGCCCACCCCTCCCCCAGGCCCCGCCGGGTCCTTCATCCATGGCCACCTTCCAATTACCTAAAACTCCTTGCCCCCTTTGTAAAAAGGGCTTCCATTGGCTCAGGGATTGTCGTTCAAAGTTTGACAGGGACGGGAAACCTTTAAACTAGGAGGGGAGCAACCTCCAGCACTGTTACCCCAAGGAGGTCTTCAAAGGCCTATTCGAGCCAATTGGACAGTGCCATTGGTGAAAGGCCTTAGGCCTAAAATGGATATCTGCATTAATGGAAAAAATTTCCATTGCCTCATTGATACTGGGGCAGACAGGACAGTCCTCCGTAAAGAGGAGACCCCCTTCAATTGGAAACTAAAGCCTGGCTAGCTCAGTCAGTAGAGCAGGAGACTCTTAATCTCAGGGTCGTGGGTCCCCCGCTTTCAGGTTCTAGGTACGACCTTAACTCTGGATGCTGTTTCCCCTCTGTTCCCCAACTTTCTGTCCCAGATTCTTACACTGTCACTGAACTACAGAGACTCCTGGGAGAGATAAACTGGATGAGATGTTGGGTGCCCATCACTACCTCTATGCTCTTGCCACTTTTCCAACTTCTCAGGGATCAAGCTCCTTGCAATACAATCACCCTGACTGCTGCCCATAAAAATACCCTCCAGGCTATTCAAAACATTTCACAGGCCGTACACCTTCCTAGGTTTAACCCAGAGACCCCTTTGGAATTCTGGATTATCATAAGCTCATCTCCCGAGGGGGAATCCCTCCTCATGGGGGCTCTGATACAATCAGGGTCCCCGCTTCAGTGGGTTCATCCCTCGCTCATGGGGGCCTCACGCATGTATAACATCACGGAACAACTTGCCAACTTCAGCTTGGTCGGGAAAAGGCCCATCGGCATTTTGGAATTGATCCCACCAGGATCGTTACACCCTTCCACTTAACGGACCTCCCTTGGCTCTGTTGCAACCATTCCTGCATTACTCTTTCCCTTGAAGGGTTTTTGGGCTGCCTGGATTGCCATTATGGATCTCATAAATGGGTATCCTTTTCCTGACTCTCCTGGGATGTGCCAAAACTATTCTTGCCCCAACCCCTTCTTCATGAACATAACATCTTCACCGATGGGGGCTCAGTGGGTGCAGCTGTAGCAATCTACACCCCAGCCTCAGATCTGGCAGGCTCCCCTAAAACCTTCTTTAAACTCTGTGGTGGCTCCGCACAATATAAAGAATTCCTTGCGGTGGCCTTGGTCCTCACGCATGCTACAGCCCCAATGAATCTTTTTGTAGATAGTCTCTATGTAGTTAACCTCCTCCCGTGACTCCCTTCTTCTTTTATAAAGTTAGATTCCAATCCTATCACCCCTACTATGATTCAGGTCAGAATTTTGCTGAGCCAGAGGGAGACTCCCATTTACTTACAGCACCTCTGGGGTCATCAAAACCTTCCCGGCTTCATTTCTCAGGGCAATGCCTTGGCGGATGTCCTTGCTTCTTAATGCCCCCTGGTGGCTCAATCTCGACCTCTACAGGAGGTCAGGACTTTCAGGATCTGACCCACATCAATTGGTGGGGACTCCACCTCCAGTTCCCCAATGTCCCAACAGGAGAACTCAAGATTACTTGGACTTGCAAGGAGTGCCAACCTTTTTTTTCAGGTTTCCCCACTTCAGGAACCTGGGGTAAATCCTTGTGGACTAAAGCCCAACTCTCTATGGCAAACAGATGTCACTCATTATTCCCCCTTTGGAAAACTTAAGTACATGTTTGTCTCCATCGATATTCCCATGCATGCTGGGCCACCGCCCACTCGGGGGAAAAATCCAAACATGCCCAGAGCCATTTTTTTACAATGTTTTGCCACCTTGAGGCTCCCTCTCCAGGTAAAAATGGATAATGGGCCCTGTTTTGTTAGCTCTAGTACTTCTTCCTTCTTTCAACACTGGAAGATCCGACATGTGACTGGAATCCCCTATAAGCCACAGGGACAAGCCCTTATTGAAAGGAATCACCAAAATCTTAAGAGGCAACTACAAAGACAACATCAGGAGATAGCCTCTCCCCATCAACAGCTCCACGTGGCCTTATTCACACTTAATGTCCATAACTCCTACAAAGGAGAATCTCTCCCCCACTTTCAAAAACATTGGATTAATATAAAGACCCAACCTCTTCTCATGGTCAAATGGAAGGATCCCCTCATGGGCCAATGGAGTGGTCCCGACCCTCTCCTAAGGATGGGCCGTGGATTTGGATGTGTTTTCCCGATAGGCCAATCTAATCCCCTCTGGATACCGGCCAGGTACCTAAAGTACCTCCCTCCAACTGCTCCTCCCAGAGAGGGTGATGCTGCCTCAACGGGGACACCACCACAAGGTGCCACGGTTCCAGAGACCGTGGTCCCAGAGAACGAAAAAGACATCTCCCTGACATATGACCCTTTACTTAACCTGTTATGGTCCATTCCCCTTCTCTCTTCTCCTCAAGGCAAGCACCCCGCTCCTTCTTTGGACTCCACGGGACACCCACCTGTGCCTTCCAATGGATAAGTATACCACCCTCGCCCTACTGATGGCCCTCCCTCCCATCCTCTCTGCTCCCTAGTCTCCTCACACAATTGACAACTTTACATGGGTCCTCTCTGACATGGCTATGGGCCGTACCATTGTAGTTAATTATACCATGGCCCCTGGACACCACCTACATTGCCTTCTTTTTCCTTTGACCTACGTGACTTATCAGGAGGCTCATTTGATAAGGATTACTCTGGACAAACTGCCATTGATGATTGTTGACCTGGTCATGGGTGTCACGCTCCCTGCCTATGAGCCCGACTTCTTCAGACCCATTTTTTACCTTTGTCCAGGAACGTCTGCATCAATATTTATTCTCGGCATCTCCATGGTTGACTCCTCTTATTTCTGCCCTGGCCAGACCATTGATATTACTTTTGATGTTTTAACATTTGGCCCATGCCTTATTAACAAGTTTCTCTCATTTGTCAGAGTTTGCCTTGATTCCATCCAGTTCCAACAGGTGTCCACCTACGTTGCTCTCCACTCCTGTGGCCCTACCTACAAACGCCCACAAGTTTCTTAGAGGCCCCTCCATCAATCTGGTTACCCCCTCCACCTGTTCGTTCCTCTGGCAGCTGGGATGGCAGCCAGTGATGGGTAAGATCCTCGGAGTGAGGACAACCTAAATAGGTGCATCGCTGGGAGGATATCCCAGGCCTGGGGACAACTATGTCATGGCATGCACCGTGGCTCCTGGCCTAATGATGGGATCACGAACAGGGCTGAGACCAAAGATCTCAGCAGCTTTTATAAACAAAAGAGGGGGACCCTGTGGGGTGATATCTAAGATGGCACCCACCAGAAATCCTGGGGGTGGCCACCTTGGGTGTTTACCAAGGAAGATGATTGGGCCAAGCCATTTCCACCCTGGTGGACCACACATGATCCCAATACTATTGCTGTGAGCACCCGGCGCCTGCTGGCATCAACATCTCGCTGATTGGCTTAACGCGTGCTTACGTAGACACCACGTCAAATCGCCTGCCCTCCCCTCCTTGCCACGTTCTCCCTCTACCCTATATAAGCTTCTGTACTTCCTGAATAGAGTTCCTGCTTCAACAGGCTGGGTCTGGTACTCTTGGGTCGAGGGGGCCCATCCGCACGCTCACCTTTCCTCTCCCCTAGCCCTTGTGTGGTGGCGAAACCCCCACACCCTGCCATACCAAGAGCAAGGCCTGTGCTTGTGGCTGCTGAGGAACCATATCACACTGCATCCACTGGGTTTTTTGTTTGTTCGTTTTTGCCGTACTGGGGATGGAGCCCAGGTTGGGCTCAGCCTCCTAGAGTGCTGGGATTGCAGTCAGACATTACCAGGCTCCACTTGCAGTTCTGCGCTTTAACTGTGCTGCTTCCCACCCCCACTCAGCCCCTTCCTATTACTGGGGATTGAATATTTAAATACTCCAAAGGATCCAACCTAGGGCCTTCACTCTGAGATACATTTATAGCCTTTTTTTCTTTTTCTGAGACAGGGTCTTGTTCTGTAACCCAGGCTGGTCCTGTAGTCACTACTTAGCCCAGGGCAGCCTTAGATTTAGGGCAGTCCTCCTGCTTCAGCCTCCAGAGTGCTGGGATTATAGGTACCGATCCTAATTTTTATTTCTGATTTTGAGGTAGGCTTTCCCTAAATCACTAACTTGCTCATGTTGGACTTCAACTTGCAATACTCCTGCCTCAGCCTCTCAGAGTGTTGCAGTTCCAGGCATTTGCCACCATGCCTGGCTTAACTCAGCTTTTAAACTAGACACTGGCTGTTGCACTGGGGAGATCATGGGCAATTTTTCAAGTGAACAAAGTACAAATGGGCTTTTACAACAAAATCTACAGGGCAGTCATGAATCCACTGAGGTCACTGATAAGCAAACATTGGACAATTCCACCAAGTGAATCATGATACAGTAGAGTGAGATTCCCTGAGTCTGAGGGTGGAGGATTGCTGTGAGTTCATGCCCCGAACAACAGTACAATGGGGTAAATTTTTAAGCAGTTTTTTGCGGTTCCAGAAGTTTCTCTCCTAAAATACAAGCACATAAATCTATTTTAAGAGGATGTGAATCAGGCTTATATCCACATGGTGCAGTTACTACACTTCTAAAGACAGAAATACAAAGGGATAAAAGCAAACCTTAGCAGTTTTTGATACTCAGTGGGATGAAGCACAAATTCCCTGGGGGCCCTGGGCGTCCCTGCCTCTTTCCGGACTCCCCCTGTATGATCAACTCTACCCCCAGGCCCCTCTGCCAGTGGCAGCTGTTTCTCACTTCCCTTCAACTCTGACTTCTACTTCTGCACCATGTCCCTCAGAAACAGCGCTGGGTCCCCTCTTTCTTCACCATGGCGCTTTTCAGGTGCCCTGAGGTAAAAAGCTGCCACCAGCCCACAAAGGAGTGTCACAGGCTGCAGAACTGCATCAGATCTGAAGGCTCTGTTGAGGCTGGAGAGTAAATTGCTGATGTGCTTGGCACACAGAGTTCCAGGAAGCAAAAAGACAAAAACAGAGCTGGACGTGGCCGTGCAGGCCTATAATCCCAGCACTGTCAGAGGCTGAGGTAGAATTAATTGCAAGCTTGAGGCCATCCTGGGCCGCTTAACAACTTAGTGAGACCCTGTCTCAAAATAAAAAATAAAAGTGGGCTGGAAATATAGCTCAGTGCAAAGGCCCTGAATTCAATTCTGAGTATCACAAAAATAATAAAATAAAATGATGCTGGGGCTAGAAAAATAGCACAATGGCTGAAGTGCATAAGCCAGGCATGGTGGTGCACACCTGGAATCCCAGCACTTCGGAGCCTGAGGCAGGAGGATTGCTGTGAGTTCAAGGCCAGCCTGGGGTACAGAGAGTGAGTTCAGGACCAGCCTGGACTACAGAGCTTCTGTCTAAAGAAATGAAATAAATAAATAAATAAATAAATAAAGTAATTAAATAAAAAGATGTAGCCAAAAAGATGCTCATGTGTCTTCTCCATGTTATGCCAGAGCTCCTAAAGGCAGAACTCAGCCAGAAATTACAGGAGGCACATTCCTGTAATTTTCTCATTTGGGAACCTGAGGCAGGAAGAGATGTAAGATGGAAGCCAATGTGACCTATGTAGCAAGACCCTGCCCTAAAGAGAGAAGATGGCATGAAAGAGAGTGAGAGCCTTCCCTTCCAGGCAGGCCATGTATGCTGGGGACATCAGGCCCACTTTCCGGGAAGGAGACAGGCAATCTCAGAGATGAGCGATGGAGGCAGTCTTTCCAGCCTCTCTTTTCTTTTTTCCAGAGCTGCCTTCCCCCAGGAGTTCTCTGACTTCCAGGTCCTTTCTTCTGGCAGGTAAAGAAGACCCTCTGCTGCGGGTTTTGACTTTTTATCACTCACCAGCAAGGCACCACCCTAGGGATTAAAAGATGAAATGGCTACCACCACCACCACCACTGCAGAAGAGGAACAACAGATAAAACTGCGAGCCCAATGAAAAGGAATCACAATGGCTCCAAAAAGCCCAACAGCCACGCTGGCACTTTTCTAAGTAGGACAGAATTATATGAGTTAACTGCAATCCTAAGAGATATGTGTTCTTCTTAGTCCCACTACACAGATGGGGAAAATGAGGTCTGGAAAAGTTAACCAACCTGTCCAAAGGTGCACAGCTAGTTAAGCTGTTCAGCTGGATTCAAACTCAGAGACCACCGCCTGGACCATTGTTCCTATAGGCTATACACACAGATGTACAACTTCACTCATCAGTGCAGGCTGACAATGGCTAAAAATATTTGAGCAAGGCATGGGTGATACATGCATATAGCTCCAGCTGCTCTGGAAACTAAGGTAAAAGAACTGCTTAAGCCCTGGCATTCAGGACTACTGGGAAATACAGTGAGACCTATAGAGGAAAAAAAAAGACCGAGAGAGCCACTGGTAAGAACACGCTGTGTTACAGCCTTTTGGCAACACCAATTGGCATTCCTGGACACACGCTTGGACTGGAGGGTCCACCCTAGAATTTCACCTTCAGATTGGTTTAGATATGTGCAATAACTGGATAAAAGTGGTCACAATATAGTGTGACCAAAAGTTAGAAACTACTACGTTGGAGGTGTAGCTCAGTGTTAAAATGCTTGCTCACCATGCACAAGGCCCTGGATTCAATTCCCCAGGGCCACACAAAAAAGAAATCACTTCAAGTCTAATCAAGAGACTGGCCAAACACATTGATAGATATACTAGAAACACTTCCAGTGTGGCTTTCAGTGCAGAGACAGGAAGGGCAGAGAAGGTGGTTTCCTTTTCACTGTTCTTCCATTTTAATGCCAAGTAGTCACATTGACAATTTAAACTCACACTGTATGTGCACTCAGTTGTGGAAATAACCTAGATTTACATCAAAGGACAGAACACAAATACAATCTGCCTTTGGAAGCACTAGCTTCCCTTGACACATCTACTTCCTCTTTACCTGACTCACATGGTAGACAACCTTTCCTGTACAGGAAAGGCACTACAGCCTCGGGAGTGACAGCCCCACGGCAAGGGCAAGAAGACCCTTCAGCAGCACCACTTCCGTGCTTTCCCTAAGAGGCAAGGAACTCCTGCAGAGGACTCCCACCAGTCCCCACACTCTGGAGAACACAGGGGAACCCGGCACCTCCACTGCCCCGTGGCCTGGACACCACTCTTCAAGGTCATGCCTTCCATCTCTCCCTTCACTGTCCTGTACTTTCCATCTCCCACAAGACAACTGATAATGTGTCTTCAACTCAGCCTTTCTTCTTAAAGGATCTATAACACATTTCTACTTCTAGTAAAACTTTTCCACAGCCATGGCTCTGATGCATTTCAGAAGGTAGATGACAGTTTCCTTGAAAAAACAAGGGGGAAGATGTGAGAATTACACACAATGCTGCCGTAGAAGACTACAGTGGAAGAAGAGGCTGGGAAATTTGAATTCTTCCATTTAATTGCATGATAAATAAAATAAAATTAAATATAAAACCCTGTCTGAAGGAAGGAAAAAGCCAGAGACACAAAGGATAACTGGAAAGGGGTCTCAGTACTCACAGGAGCATAAGACAATGATGCTGGAAAGACAGCCGGCACCATGAGGGACAGAGCAGGCGATAAGTGGCAACAGAGATAATGCAATGAAGCTACTACTGGAATAAAACTGAATGTAGGTTTGACTCACTTAGGGTCTGAGCCAAAAGGTGCCAGACTTATTGTTCTGAGACCTTGAGCCAATCTGTTACCTATCAGTAAAATGGGAATGATATGCAATTCACAAGATGGTCCAGAGAGTCACAGACGTTAAAGAGGAGTGGAGTAATTCTTGGTCACCTTTAAATGCTTGGCAAGTGGCTCCCAACAGCAGTATGCTGTCATGAGAGGATGGCAGAGGACTGCTGAGCTCAACACCCCACCAACCCCACAGGATTCCTGACCCTGGCCCTAAGACCCTGTAGATTGTAGAAGGCATGCTAAAAAATGAAGCAATGGGGCTCTCCAGGATTCCCACCTCATTATTACCTGCTGGTGTTTTAGGAGAGATGGCAGAACTATTTTTATCTCCTTGCCTTCTTTCCTGAATCCATTCCACATTGACTTCCCCAGAATCCTTAGCTCTCCAGGTTGTGGTCACTTGGATTTTCTCCAGTCTTTGCTCAAATCCCTTGCTGAAATTCCCACTCCCAGCTGGGGATGTAGCTCAGGGCTAGAGCACATGTGTAAAGCTCTGAGTTCAATCTCCAGCAATGACAAAAATAATTCAAAATGAACTTTGAGAAATTCCCATTCCCTAGAGACTTCACTGATTATTAGATCTAATACTCAAAAAGTTTAAACCAAATGGCTCTGTAATGAAGAGTATGAGAGAACAGTTGTAAAGCAAGAGAACTGGCCTGGCATAGCTCAGTGGTGAAGTGCTCACCTAGAAAGTGTAAGGCCCTCTGTTGGATCTCCCACACTGTAAATAAATAGATAAATCATCGATCAAAATAAAGCTTAATAGATGAATAATTAAGATAGGAGAACTTTTATCGCTTTTCTCAGTGAAGACAGGCAAGAATCAAAGGAGAGATGTTTAAAGAAGACTGGCTTCAATGTAAAGAAAAAGCTTTGGCAGTTCTGGTGCTTCAAAAACAGAAAGACAAACTAGGTGTGGTGGCCCACATCTGTAATTCCAGCTATTTGGGAGGTGGGTGAAAATTTGAGCCCAGCCTGGGCAATTTAGCGAGAGACCCTCCTTAAAAGATTACAACAAAACAAGTCATAAAGGGCGAGGGATGTAGCTCAGTGAAAATGTTCTGGGTTCAATCCCTAGGATCGAAAAACAAAACAAAACAAAAAAAAAGTAAAGTCAGGCTTGGGGGATAGTTCAGTGTTTGGCAGAGCATCTGCCTAACATACCAACTAATGATCAATCCCAGAACAACAACAACAACAAAAAAAATCAGATAATTGTTCAAGTTGGTAACTAAGATCATTCAGTTTTTTTTTTTTTTTTTTTTTGGTACATGTCTGTGGTTGGGAAGGAATTTTCTCTAGCCCCTTAAATAAAAGACACTAACCATACAGAGCATCTGGGAAAAGGGCCTAGGAGATCCTCAGTCTCAGCTTTCTTCACACATGCCATTACTATCCTCCCAGGCAGCGGAACACTTGTGCAAGTTTGTAAGACTAAATGGCACCCGGGATCAAGCTCCTGACATAGCAGGTGCTCAGCAAACACCTATTACACCTACTAGAACACAGCTAAAGGTCATGGTGTACAGGTGATGTGAGAGGGCAGCTTGCTCAGGTGAAGCACCTGGAAAGGTTCCCTGGGGAGTTAAGTCTGGCCTTAGTGCTGGGTAGGAGTTTAGGAGAGCGACAAGTCGGTGGGTAAAGAGGGTAACATTTTTGGCCAAGTCACAGCAGGTTAACGTGCATACGCTTTGGACCGAAGAAATCCAAGTGCATCAAAGGGGCTTGGGATAAAGAAATGGTGTCTTTCAGGACCACTATTTAACTAGCAGAATTTCAGCCTTACTTCTATCCTAGAAATCAGCATAAAATTCGGACATCAAAGATGCCAGTGTGTAGCAGGAATGGAGGGGAGATTGTATTGCTAGGTTTCCGAAGCACGGACCTTTCCACCTCTGCATTAATAAAGCTTAGTGCCACAACTGGTGAACAATGAAGTCGATTCACTTTAGTCATCATCTCCATGTGAGCAGCTTGAAAATGTGTTCCTACTTGAATAAACATTCCTTTATTGGATCTATCTTTTGTTTTTTATTTCCCCTCCCAGATGCGTTTTTTTTTTTTTTCCTTTTTAAAGAAGGAAAAACAATCACTAGGCATCCACTTGATTCTTTTGTAAGTCTGTTCATGGAGGGGAGGGGGCAGGGGGCGGCGGGAAGGCAGAGGGGAGACAGAGGCAATTAGGTTTTGTGATTTGTTTCCAAACGGAGTGTGCACAGCAAAAATAGCAAAATCAAAAAGTCTACAAGTCCGCGGTGCTCACGACCCCACCCGCCCAGACGCCCAACAGGTGTTTCCGGGGCCAGCCCGCAGCCAGTGACCGCAGGTCGCCAGCGACTAATCACCGCGCAGCTACGCTGAGGCCCGCGGGTACTCACCGCCGCTCCACGGGCAGTGCCTCAGCCCACGGCGCCCACCGGCCCAGGACCTCAATCGCCGCGGGTTTAGTTCTCACACGGCCCGAGCACGGCCGGGGAGCCAGCGCGGCCGTTGGCGCCGGCACCGGGCGCGAGGCACGCTCCGCCGCCGCCCCGCGGGCCGCCTGCCCTTTGTTTTGGAGCTCCAGCCCCGCCCAGCTGCCGTCAGGGGCCTCGCGCAAGACACTGGCCAATCAGCATATTGTCCCACCCCCACCCCCGCCTCCACCCATCCCCGCGCTCCGCGCCTGGGGCGGTACCGGCTTCCCCACGGCGCGGCGAGGCGGGGCGCACGTGCTGCGGGGCGCGCCGTGCCGCCATTGGCCGGCCCCCGGGCGCGGCCCCAGAGGCAGCCTGTAAGGGCCGGAAGGGCCTAACTGGGAGGGGCGGATTCGGGGAGAGCACGCGCGCAGGCGCAGGGCCTTGTTTCTAGGGTTGGAGTTCTGCGACCGTGGGTTCGCTTAGGTCTCATACTCAGGCTGGCACACGTGGGCGGGCCCAACAAGTGCTAGAGCTGGACTCGCTTGGCCCCGTCGGCCAGGGCTGCAGCAGAAGGCCACTAGCGCTGCTTGGGCCTCCCTAAGTGGGGCCATCTCCGGCCTGACTTCTCTGCATGCAGGTCCAGGTCCCCCTCACTCTCTTCCTGACTACCCATTCGGAACTCCCCAAACCATTCGGAGGTCCTCTTACTCTTAAGAACCTTTAAGATCTGCACCTGCACCGTATTCCTGCTTCAAAACTCCACTTCTGAACCCTAAGCCTCTGTTGTCTGTCATTTTATATTTGAGGCAGGGTCTTGCTCTGTAACCCAGTCAAGTCCCGAACTCATTATGTAACGCAGTCTGGTCTAAAACTCAGGCCTCAGCCTTCCAAGGGCTGGGATTAGTCTCATGCGCCACTGCACCCTTCTTTGTTTTTAAACAGTCTCTCTCTGTAGTCTACGCAGTCCTCAAATTCACAGCAATCCTTCTGCCTCAGCCTCCCAAAGGGCTGAGATTAGAGGCATATGCCACTGTGTCCAGTTAATGTGGCACTGGGGAATCAAACTCGGCCTTCAGCGTGTTAGACAAGTGTGTTAACCGTTAAGCTATACCCACCACCTGCCCACTTTAAGCTACATCTCTCCCTTTAATGTTTGTGTGGTGCTGGGAAATGCAATCCATGCCTTGCACATGCTAGCCAAGTGCTTTAACCACTCAGCTTCACCCTTGGCCCCTTTGTTGTCATTTTAAAATTCTACGATTGAAAAACATTAGTTAAGTCACAATGTATATATAACTTTTGGGGTTTTTTGTGTGTCTGGTACAGCTGTACACTGAACCCATTTTGTATTTTTGTTTCTGAGTCTCCCTACATCACTAAGTTGGCTCCTGCCTCAGTCTCCCAGACTCCTTGTGCCACCAGGTGTCTAACAGTTTTATACATACTAGCATCCTCTAGGGTGAGTTGTTTCTTTATTGTAATAGGTGTGTGTTAGGTGTGCAGCTGTTTCAGTACCCACATTATGCTTGGTATGACCTGTTTTGCAATTATCATTTGTCACTATTCATTTAGTGATTCTTCTTAGCAATTCCTCCAACTTGCTTCTGCAAACTTCCTTATTTTCCCCTCTCTTCTATTTCCTTCTTGTCATCTCCTTCTCTCCGACCTCCCCCCCCCCCCCCCCCCCCCCCCCCCCCC